>JAODPA010152924.1:0-14835 GCA_025585075.1 Nepenthes mirabilis
AAAAATTGGTGTAGTTATAGAGTTATTTTTTAGTTTCAAATTATGATGAAAAATTGTGTAACTTTTGTACATTGTAATAACTGATAAATTTAGTACGTATTTAAGAAAATAACTTTTGTTGCATTCTAGATTTCGGCCTCCGATACAATACAAATATTTGAACGTGGAAAGATGAATAGAGGGAGAGAAAAATACCGAAAATTATATGGAAAACTTTTTCTTGAATGAGGAGGAAAAACCACGAGATTCAAAGCCTGAAGAATGCTTCACTAGGGGTAAAGAGTTACAAGTACAAGTCATGGGATTATTTTCCCTTTCTCTCCTGAGCCTCTCTTCTTAGTTCTTCTTTAGAACTTTTTTCGATTCCTTTTTTAGTGTTGTGGCTGGATATTTATAGTGGGAGATTATCCCTTAAGGAAGGTCCACGTGGCTGCCGGCGTATGGTGGGAGGCTGTCCACCTACTCTGTTGATTAGCCAGGCTGGGAGGCTGTCCACCTACTCTACTGATTGGGCTATGTGGTGTTAGGCATGCTGGTATGTGCAGGGAGGCAAGCCGTTGGCTGCGTTGATTAGGCCTTACTGTGTCAACCGTGTGCAGGCCCTTAATGTCAGTCTTAAAGTGACAAGGCATGCCCTGAGCATCATTATGCACTATGGAGGCGGCATGTTGTAGAGGTTGCGTGCCCATTGGTAATAGTAAAATTTCTGAGCTGGCGCTCTCGGCCGTTTACGAAATAGTCCTCGTCTTTAAGCTGCGTATCTTGTCCTCTTACGAGTACGCGGACTCATTGAGGGAGAAAGCTCTCGGACGTCAACTGCCCTTCTTGATCATTGAAGGATCCATGGTTCATTGTGAAAAGTCATCGGGTTGCTATGTCAAACTTTGACCTCTCGGGTTAATTCAGTCCCAAAGGAGCGTCTGATGTCCTCGGGCTTTTTATGCTGAAACAGGGTCTCGGGCAGATGAGTCCTCTTAGCCTCTTGGGCCTCATGTCTGTTTTTTGGGCCGTGCTTTATGGGCCTTGGGGTATTGGAATCCAATACTAGCCCCCATGCCAAAAGGTTCGAGATCCTCGACCGTTTGGCATGACGCCATTGCTCCTCTCGGGAGGTAGCCTTTTTCCTTTGACAGTTTGTCCGTGTGCGTGCTATGGCCTGAGAAGAACGTTCCTGAGGAAGTAAAAACATGGCTGTCCACTTTTGGGTTTAGGATTTTTCTGGCACTAGTCCGAGACCACGTGTGTCCTTGGAAAAAACTTGGCGCAAGGTTTGGTGAATAAGTGTCCCAGAGCTTCGTTTGAGTCCGAGACCTCTCTAGCGCTGCCGTTTAGGCGTCTGCAAAGCATTTAATGCTCGATTGATGGGTTGACACACGCCTTGGGAAGCCAATGCCATAATTTCCTTACAGCGAATGGCCAAGTGACACGTGGCGAGGGGTAATAATGGTACGCCCTTTTGAATTTCAAAACGATAAGTTAGCCTTTCTCATTTCAGATTCTCATTTTTGCATTTGCCTTCGTCTTCCTTTGCTGAGCGTTTTCTCCAAGTCATTCTAACTTTTTTGTTCTCCGACTTCCCTTTGCTTCTTCTTCTTCTTCTGCTTTCCATGGCTCCAGGAGTAAAGGAGATTGCTTCCTCAATGACGCTCGGGAGGCTTGAGGATATCTGCGGGCGATATGGTATCCCAGACTCCATGACCATGGTGGTACCAGAGCCCAGTGATAAGCCGTGTAGTCCGCCGGATGGTATCATCACTGTGTATGACGTCCACCTCAAAGGTGGGCTTCGTTTTCCTGTTCCAGAGGAGTTCTACCACATTATGATGGCCCTTGGCGTTCCTCTTGCAAGACTGCAGTTCAACGCGATCAGGTATTTGGTTTCCTTGTGCGTTTTTGCTCGCTGTCATGATAAACTTTTGGATGCTCCCATGGTCAAGGTTATGTTTCGTTTTACGCATAACCTTGACTGGATAACGATGACCCCTCATCC
Organism: Nepenthes mirabilis; assembly: GCA_025585075.1. Lineage (NCBI taxonomy): Eukaryota > Viridiplantae > Streptophyta > Magnoliopsida > Caryophyllales > Nepenthaceae > Nepenthes > Nepenthes mirabilis. The sequence goes on from JAODPA010152924.1 coordinate 1,991, forward strand.
AGATTTTTTCGTAATGTGCGGGGGGAACCCAGATTCCACCAAGAGGTGGAAGAACAAATTCTTTTTTCTGGGCGTCCGGGAGAATTGGGCCATTCCCATTCATTGGAAAAATGTAGCCAGTCAGTACTGCTCGGATCCCTCAAGGGACGAGAGGGATGCCGTGAGGGAGTTCTCGAACCTAGTGATGGCCAACCTCAGGGGCTTTTACGAAAATAAGCGCAATATCTTGTTGTCGTCCGAGAACTTTACAAAAGCGAAGTGGGGGCCAAAGTCCAAGGCCTCCGCCGTGACACCTTCTGAGAATTCGAAGAAGAAAAGATTGAGGAGGAAAGGAAAGTCTCTGAGGATTGGGGGGCCAACAGAGCACTTGAAGAAGAGTCGTCCGGTCGAGAGCTCCAAACGTCCGGCGACCATCGTTGAATACCCCTCATCCGATGATGAGGATGACGATGATGCTTATGATGATGATGCTGTGATTACCCCCCTTTTTAAGAGGTCGAGGACTGGTCCTTTACCAGAGTCCTCGAGGGCTGAAGGTCCTGCTCCTGCCTCCTCGGCTGCTCCTCTCGGTGGGCCTTCTGGGATGATCGTGTAAATTGTGGAGCTCTCAGACGCCCAGTCTCCCAATGATGAGCCAACTCCTAGCGTTCTCGCTAATCTTGCCAATGAAGTCTCGGACAGGATTGGCCATCCTTCTGAGGACATAGGTGGTGGGAACTCTGTAAGGGAAGCTGAGGGAGGAGCGACAGCTGAGCCAGTTCGAGATATAGCAGAGACCGAGGAGGCAGGCGCTGTCGGCCTGACTCCTTGCAAGCCTTCTAAGTGTCCTGATGCAGTCCAAGCTGAACGTCTGTCAGGGCACCCCGCTGATGTCCGGGGGGAGCCCCATGAAGAGGACGTCGAGGAAGTCTGAGATTCTGGCGATATTGGGGCAAGATCCTCAGTACCTTTTACAGCTATTGGGCTTTCTCCTTTCACCTTTGATGGTGGTGACGTATCGTCCGAGATTAGGGTTGAGATTTCTGTGGTGCCCGTCGCGGAGCCCCAGACGTCAGAGATCAGTGGAGAGGGTGCTATCAGTGGCGACCTTATCATTTCTGAGGTATCTTACTTTCTCTTTTGAGCTCCTTGATCTCCTGTTTCATTTCAGATTTTAACGTTTCCGTTCTTCATCGCAGCTGCGGGGTTTGGCCGGAAACCTTTACCGGTTGATCGGAGGTGTCGCCCAGGGCTTCACGCAGATGGAAGCCCAGAGGGTCGCTGGAGAAGTTGCCCAACGTGCAAAAGCAAAGCTGGTTGAGGCAGAAAGGAAAGTTGCCTCCTTGGAGGATATCGTCAAGCTCCAGCGACTTCAATAGGGGCTTCTCCGGGACAGGGTCATTCGTCTGGAGGAGAGGCTAAGGAGGTCTGTGCAGACCGCGGACATTGCCTCATTACTAGGCAGCAAATACTGGGAGGGCATTTATATGTGCTGCCGAGTGTTGTGATTGATTCGTCCGCAATTTCCTGCAGCCGTTCTTGATCCTAGAAACGCCAGTGCCTTATGCGTAGAAGACTTGTACGGCGTTGCTGAGAGACCTTTTCCTGAATCCTCTCGGGCAGGGTCTCAAGGCGAACCTCCTTCACCCGAGCAGTTAGGTCTGATGGACCAGGCGGGGCCATCTGAAGCTTAGGAGGTTCAGGGACAAGTGAGCCAAGAGGGGCTCTTGTAGGGGAAACATAACACATTGTCTTCTCTTTTTTTTTTTTTTTTTATTTACGACATTGTACCTGAACCTTGTTTATGAATAAAATTTGTGCTTTCTGAGTCGATGCTTTGGACTTTTCGCCTGGTTTGTACAAGTGTTTGCTCTTTTTGCATTGCGTTGCTAAGTAACTTGTCCTAAGCCTAGCGCGTGAACCTTTGAGGATCATCTTGCCTTTCAACCTCTTGGGTTGCCTGGCACGACATGACGTTTTTAGAATACGACATCTGGGGCCGCTCGGACGGAGTCAAGTTTTTAGGATACAACCTCTTAGGCAGCTCGAACGGAGCCGAGTTTTAAGAATACGACATCTGGGGCCGCTCGAATGGAGCCGAGTTTTAAGAATACGACCTCTGGGGCCGCTCGGACGAAGTCCTGTTTTAAGAATATGACCTCTGGGGCCGCTCGGATGGAGCCGAGTTTTAAAATACGACCTCGGGGCCGCTCGGACGGATCCGAGTTTTTAGAATATGACCTCTGGCGCCACTCTGACGGAGCCGAGTTTTAAGAATACGAGGAAGGCTTGCCTTCGCTTGACCTAGGAGCAGTCTTGGTCTTAATGAGGCAACATAAGATTGCATAATAATGGACACATTGAAGGGACCCTTTTATTCTTGTAAACGTGTTACATTGGGTGGCCTCTAAGGCAAGCTTAATCCTTCACTTCATACTAGTGCTCTGAGTCCTGGATGATGCATGTTCGAGTCCTGGTGTCCTCCTCGCTTAACTACGCTCTTTTCAGGTTGTTGCATTTTGAGGGCGTGGCCATTTGATCGCTTTGATCTGCGCTGGCCTTCATGTGTAGCCCCAACGCTGGTCATGTGCGTTCTGCGCTTATGATGACCTTGCCCTCAAACTGCTCAACCCACCGCATCCTGCTGTTCTGGGAATCTGCCCGGGTCTTAGCAGGAAACGGCCGAGATGGCCTTCCATTGCAAGTCTTTCAATCTCTTCCCGCAGTGTCCTGCAATCTTCGGTGTTATGGCCACGGCGGCGGTGGTAATGATAATACTTCCTTTGGTCACTTCCATCCGGGTTTTTTTAATGCCTTAGGCTACTTTAAGAAGTCCTCGTCTTGGATCTGCCTTAGGATGTTGGTGAGCGTCTCATTCAAGGCAGTCGGGTCCGATGGCTTGCCTCCCTGCACACACCAGCGTGCCTGACACCACATAGCCCAATCAGCAGAGTAGGTGGACATCCTCCCAGCCTGGCCAATCAGCAGAGTAAGTGGACAGCTTCCCACCATGCGTCGGCAGCCACGTGGACCTCCCTTAAGGGATAATCTCCCACTATAAATATCCAACCAAAACACTAAAAAAGGGATTGAAAAAAGTTCTAAGGAAGAACTAAGGAGAGAGGCTTGGGAGGGAAAGGGAAAATAATCCCACGACTTATACTTGCAACTCTTCCACCCATAGTGAAGCATTTTTCAGGTCTTGAGTTTCGTGGTTTTTTCTCCTCATTCAAGGGGAAGTTTTCTGCGTAAATCCCGATATTTTTCTCTCCCTCTCTTCATCTTTTCACGCTCAAATATTTATGTTGCACTGGAGGCCGGAATCAGGAACGCAACATTGGTGCCGTCTGTGGGGAAGCCGTGACAAAAAGTCTGTTGCTTCCTGCCACCACAAAAAATCTAGCGCACCGAAATGGTAAACAGCATGTCAGCCCGAGACATGGCACCCTTCAACAGGTGCCTCCCAGCCACCAGCACAACAAATGGCAGTCCGAGTTCTTGTGTATGGACACTGGTAGAGAAAGTGGACGGTCTCTCAAGGGCAGTTCAAACTCTCTGCACAAAACTGGACGAGCAGTCGAAGGGAGCACGTCCCGAAACCTCCCGAATGGCAGCATCCCAGAAGAAGGGGAGAACAAAGAAGCATCGCAAGGAGCAAGTTTGCCAGTACGATACCCTAGGGACACAGGTTACCTTGAGCACCGAAGTCCCACTGTGACTTGGAGGTTGCTTGGACCCTCAGACTCGAGGATGCGGCCCAGAAGGGCTGAATTATCGTCACTCTTGCTGCAATAGGGAGGAGCGGGAAGTTGCGCAAACTTCTTGCGAACTGAGAGATTACCTCAACAAACAGAAGGCCATGACCCAGTTCCCAACGAGGAGAGAGCTCAAAAGGATCTGAAAGACAGTCTTCGGGGCCAAGATCGGTAAAGTAGGGAAGCCGGAAGGTGGAGAAGATCCTAACCCGAGGACGGGATATGGAAAAAGAAAGGCTGGCGATTAGCTGAAGTCCCAAGGACCGTCCAGGTGATACAAGCCCGTATGGGTTGTCCTGGGAGGAAACAAGCCATCGGACTCGACTGCCTTGAATGAGATGCTCACCAACATCTTGAGGCAGATCTGAGACGAGGACTTCTTCAGGTGGCCCAAGGCATTGAAAAACCCGGATGAAGGTGACCAAAAGAAGTACTGTCATTACCACCACCGCCGTAGCCATGACACCGAAGATTGCAAGACACTGCAGGAAGAGATTGAAAGACCGGCAATGGAAGGCCATCTCTGTCGTTTCCTGCTAAAACCTGGGCAGGTTCCCGGAACAGCAGGACGCAGTGGGTCGAGCAGTTCGAGGGCAAGGTCATCATAAGCGCAGAATGCGCATGACCAGCGTTGGGGGCTACACGTGAAGGCTTCGTGAAGGCCGGCGCAGATCAGAGCTGTCAAATGGCCACGCCCTCGAAAGGCAACAGCCTGAAAGAGCGTGGCCAAGTGAGGAGGACACCAGGACTCAAACATGCATCATCCAGGACGCAGAGCACTAGTATGACGTGAATGATTAAGCTGGCCTTAGAGGCCACCCAGTGTAACACGTTAACAAGAATAAAAGGGTCCCTTCAATGTGTCCATTATTATGCATTCTCATGTTGCCTCATTAAGACCAAGACTGCTCCTAGGTCAAGTGAAGGCAAGCCTTTCTCGTATTCTTAAAACTCGGCTCCGTCCGAGCGGCCCCATATGTCGTATTCCTAAAACACGGCTCCGTCCAAGCGGCCCCAGAGGTTGTATTCTAAAAACTCAAATCCGTCCAAGCGTCCCAGAGATCGTATTCTAAAAACTTAGTTCCGTCCGAGCGGCCCCAGAGGTTGTATTCTTAAAACTCGGCTCCGTTCGAGCAGCCCCAGAGGTTGTATTCTAAAACTCGGTTCCGTCCGAGCGGCCCCAGAGGTCGTATTCTTAAAACTCAACTCCGTCCGAGCGGCCCCAGAGGTCGTATTCCTAAAAGTCGGCTACGTCCGAGCGGCCCCAGAGGTCGTATTCCTAAAACTCGGCTCCGTCCGAGTGTCCCAGATGTCGTATTCCTAAAACTCGGCTCCGTCCAAGCGGCCCCAGAGGTCGTATTCTAAAAACTCGGTTCCGTCCGAGCGGCCCCAGAGGTCGTATCCTAAAAACTCGGCTCCGTCCGAGCAGCCCCAGAGGTCGTATTCTTAAAACTCGGCTTCGTCCGAGCGGCCCCAAAGGTCGTATTTTAAAACTCGGTTCCGTCCGAGCGGCCCCAGAGGTTGTATTCTAAAAACTCAGTTTCGTCCGAACGGTCCCAGAGGTTGTATTCTAAAAACTCGGCTCCGTCCGAGTGGCCCCAAAGGTCGTATTCTAAAAACTTCATGCTGTGCCAAGCAACCCGAGAGGTTGAAAGGCAAGAGAATCCTAAAAGGTTTATGCGTTAGGCTAAGGACAAGTTACTTAGCAACGCATTGCAAAAAGAGCAAACACTTGTACAAACCAAACGAAAAGTCCAAAGCATCGACTCAGAAAGCACAAGTTTTATTCATAAATAAGGTTCATATACAATGTCGTAAATAAAAAAAAAAAAGAGAAGACAATGTGTTACGTTTCCCCTACAAGAGCCCCTCTTGGCTCTCTTGTCCCTGAACCTCCTGAGCTTCAGAGGGCCCTGTCTGGCCCATCAGACCTGGTTGTTCAGGTGAAAGAGGTTTGCCTTGAGGCCCTGCTCGAGAGGATTCGAAAAAAGGCCTCTCAGCAACGCCGTACAAGTCTTCTGCGCATAAAGCACAGTCGTTTCTTTTATAAAGTAACTGTCGTGTATTTTTTTTTTTTTGCCAAAAATAATTGTTTGGCTGTTCCATTGATAAAGATAGTAAATTCCAATATTTTTTTCATTAATTTAATCATGCATTGAATATGTACAATTAAAGAAAAGGCAACCCAATATATGCCTTTAAATTTGTGTGATAAATATTACATTATTGTTTATTGTACCATTTAATACACTCAGGGTAGTTTTCTATTTAGCCATAACACTATGTACCTGTTTGGTATGGGCACACCTCCGATTCGGACCCACATGAGTTACGACACGAATAGCCTCTTGGCTTGAGATGCAACATTGCTAACCCGACTTAAAAGCTATATCACCCCATCAAAAGAGAATAGATGACTAAATAGTAAGAAAACATGCTACCATCTGGCCTCAAGTTTCAACCATTGGTTCTTGGTGAGCCAATTAACAAAATTCAGAGTTTGTGAACCCAACCTGATTAAAAAAATATCAAATATGCTTGAAACAATATTGGCAAAATTGATGTGAATGGGACATTCCAATAATATTAGATAGAAATTTAGAAAAGATATGGCTACCACCTGACCAATAATATGCAGCTAATTAGCTATAAACTCGCGGTAGAGCTCTAACCTAAACAAGAAGAATGACACCCACACTCTCTCTTGTCCCCTACATCCTCCAACTAGAAAGGGCATGAAAACATTGGCTCCCTAACACAAATGAAATCCGGTGAGCAAACTAAAAATATCCACCAAGCTTGAAGAGAAAACATTGACAGCTCTCTTTACTGAGCTACATGACTCTTTCGGGGGCAAAATCTTTAAGATACCAAGGCCATAGGAACATGACTCCCAGAGGGCAGCACCTGCTATCGAGCCCATATGAGCCATAGGAACATGACTCAATGGTAGCTTAGATCTTCGAGACCATCTGAACTACCTTTGCACCGTGCTGTAGTTCTAAAGATTCAACGTCACCTTATGCCAGAGTTTCCCGATGACGCTCAAGGGCAAAGCTAGCACTTGGTTTTATTAGCTAAAAAAAAACAACATAAGCTCTTTTGTAGAGCTATCCTAAGGTTTTCTATCCCAATTCCCATCCAGCAATAGGTCGGAGAAGGGTTCTTGGCACCTAGCAAATGTACAACAGGATTAGGGTGAGACTCTGAAGTACTAATTTTATTGGTTTAGTACCAAGGGGTGCAACATCCCCAATCTGACAGTCGAGACAATCGTCAAAAACCTCAAAGTCTCCAACCTTGACCTCACCAAGTATTTAAAGAAGTCATATATACTCCTTGAGCCACTGGTGTAGTTCAAACTTATCCATATCCGCTCGCATCAAAATGAGAGAACTATCATGCTGTCAAATCTGTAAACAATTTCCCTCAATTGTGAGAATGGGCATCAAATGATCGAAGTCCTCAAGCACCCTAGCATCAAAGGACCAAATAAAATTCTGCAAGTAACCGATGAAACAAATTAGATAAATCCCTATCGAAAATATCTAACTTTGGGGAAGGAACCCAATGAGCCAAAGGTGGAAAAGAAGACCTAAGACACTATATACTCAACAAGTCTCTCTACCATTGAGGGTTTTCAATGCCATTTATGAAGTTCCTAGATACGCACTTCGGGAAGTGTACATTGAGATATGTAAGGAACACTTTAGACAGAAGAGCCTAACTTTCAAGATTATGTATCAAGGCTGTCATTGGTTCATCATAAAAAATGATGCCTAATTATTCGTAAAAAGGTGCAATAGGTGCCAAATCCACAAGAACATCCTTAGGGAAGCCCACTAAGGAATTTACCCCCTATGATGCTCAAGTCTTTTCATACAACAGGGGTTTGATATTTTAGGCCCATTCCCAATTTGGTCAGCACAAAGGAAATTCATCCTCTAAGAAGACGAATGCTTCACAAAATGGGTAGAAACATCACCATGGCTAAGATAATTGAGAAAAACATCTCAGAGCTTGTGAGAAGGAACTTTGTATGTTGATTTGGCATCCTAAAACCACAATTACCATAGTGGCACACAGCTTTTGGATGGTAGTTTGCCTAAAAGTGTGAAGGGCGTGAGGTCCGGCTTGCCCAAACCTCAATATCATATTCGTAGACCAATGGTCAAATGACGGTCAATAACAGTACAATAGGATGACCTTTTGCGAGCTACGAGCAATGCTGGGCAAGGCAGGTGGATTGGGTGGATGAGTTGCCCCATTTTCTATGGGCTCGTCGAACAATGTCAGAACGGCTAACGGAGAAACTTCTTATAGCTTATATTTTACGGTGGAGACAATCATTTTGGTAGAAATAGGGCTACCAAGTTTTAGAATATTTAACTTCAAACCCATTAATAACAACAAGAGCATGTGACTAACACCTATACTTAGTTGAAGAAACACAAGATGTTGCCAGCCTCCAAACCATGGCCTACCAATAGAGAGTAGCTTGGTACCACAAGAGCAGGTAAAAGTACAACCCCTTTAAGTAAAAATTTTGGTCCTAAGAAGCATTGAGTCTACCAAAAAGGTGAGATAGCAAAATAAGTTATCTCCATCTTGAAAATAACTATTCATAATAGCGACAATCATCAGAAACAGTATCTATAAATTAAAAAACTTGATTTGGTAAAATGCTACCTAGAACTTTGAACTCAATCCACTTAAAGAAATACTTTTAATAACATTACCTCCCCCAAAAGTAAAATGATATGACCTCTGAAATTACTAGGAATTGCCCATAATTAAGAGGCATGTAGTTGTTTTTTGCTAGACTACTTTTGGAACTTACAATAAGATAAGGAAACGAGTAGTAAATTGGTACATTTACATTTGTGTAATGACACCTTCTACGAAGCATGTAAGTTAATTAGCTACAATGATGCCAAAGCATAATAGGACGTAAATAAGAAATCATTATCATCCACTAATTGCTTATCACACTGATTATATAAGTATTAAGAGTTTGGCTAACCCGAGTGATGGGCCTTTTTGTCTCCATAAATAGAAGCCCCAAGATTTCACCCTTGGCTCCCTACCGACACCCAAGTATAATGATAAAGATCCTATAAGAAGTCAAATTCAGGGGTACTCATAGCTGTCCACAAGGAATTGAGGGGGCGTCCTTCTTCCCTGTGAAGAAGGACCGTCCTTCTCTTAATCTGAACCGTCGGATATAAAATCCGACGGTTACGTATTTTGGATGATTAAATTTAAAATTGAACGGCCCACGTTATATTATCTATTCAAAATATGTGGACCATCGGATTTTACATCCGACAGTTCAGATGAGGAGAAGGACGGTCATTCTCTACAGGGGAGAAGGACGCCCCCCGGATCCGTCCACAAGAGGCACCACTGCGTGTCTAAATTAAGGTATCTATAGTTGCCATAAACCTTAGTATGGGCTGATCGAGCCCAGTCAGCCAAAAAGCTATGATAGTACTCAAGACACCTCATGTAAGCCTATCCCAAAACTTGGTAACAATGGCTAAGATGCCTGATGAAGACCGACTCTAAAGTTTCATAGATGTAGCTGAGATGTGTATGAAGGTAGAGCCCAAAAACTCATAAAAGATAAGATAAACAAAAAAATGTGACTAAAGGAACACCAAGGCTACTAGAGCCATACCAACTAGGGGACTCGTGTGTAGAAGAGTCTAAAAAATTAGTGTCCATCTCGACAACAGATTGAAAGTTCAAGCAAAGAAAAGTACAGAAACAAGGGATAGTAGACCAAAATGAAAGATTTATTTTCACTATTTTGCAAATATATACAGAAGCTCTATAACGTTGCTACTGCAAACTATGACAAGCTGCTATAAAGTTCAATAGAAGAAAAAGGGGAGGATAACTCTAAGCACAACATGATTGCTTCTAACCCCACCAGCACCTCCTAAATGTTGGCCGGAAATCGGCGGCCTACCGACACAAGCACACAAGGATCGAAGAGGAAGGAAGAAAGAAAGAATAATGACAAACGATATTTACGTGGAAAACCCTTATGAATCAAGGGAAAAATCACGGGACGATGAGTCCGAAGAATTGCACTATGTTTGTGAAGAAGATTACAAAACAGTAAGGCGGAAATACACACAGTTTTAGTCGGGCCTTCTTCCTCTCCTTTGTTTTCTCAGTGTCTCTTCCTTTTTTTTTTTAATTCATTTACTATGTATATCCTAACACACACATATATAAGGATGTACAAATAATCTCAGCCGATGAGCTAGCACGATCTTCCTTGAGATAGGTGCACGGTTCCCAAGAGGCATGTCCAAGCTGTAGACGGCGCATGCCTGCTGAAGATCTTAGGTTTCCAATATTGCCTTAATAGGCAGGTCAACCAACTCCCCTTTAATCAAGGCAGTTGCTCAGAAAATGCCTTAAAGAGCCGGTCAATATTTAATTGACAGCCCTTCCGGTCAACATCTTGTTGACCGTCCATCCGGTCAACATTCCTGTTGACCGGAATTTCTTCATGGGAGAGATTTCCAACAAACTTCCCCTCTCGACCAAGAAGAAGTTAACTCTGCTAGCCCGGCCATCTTGCAGCATGCTTCATTCTTCCCTTTTGGTAGAATCTTCGTCATCATATCTGCCACGTTTTCTTCCGTGCTAATTTTATCCAATGACAGAAGACCTTCCTCCAACACCTCTCGCACCCAATGATATCGAACATCAATGTGCTTGGATCTGGAATGGAATGAAGAGTTCTTACATAAATGTATGGCACTTTGACTGTCACAAAGTACCACATATTTTTCTTGTAAAATGCCTAGTTCTTGGACGAACTCCTTTATCCACAACATTTCCTTGCAGGCTTCTGTAACTGCAATGTATTCAGCTTCGGTTGTGGATAGAGCTACACACTTTTGTAGCTTGGATTGCCAAGAAACTGCACCGCCCGCAAATTTTACCAAGTAACCCGATGTGGATTTGCGTGTGTCAACATCTCCGGCCATATCCGCATCTGAATATCCTACCAACTGAGGTTTGTCACCTCCAAGACACAGGCACATCTTGGTAGTACCTCGAATATATCTCATGATCCATTTTACAGCGGACCAGTGTTCCTTCCCCGGATTAGACAGAAACCGGCTAACAGATCCGACAGCATGAGCAATGTCTGGTCTGGTGCAAACCAGAGCATACATCAAACTTCCTACAGCTGATGAGTAGGGAACGTCTTTCATGAATTTCTTCTCGTCATCCGTAGTCGGACACTGACGAGTGCTCAGCCTATAGTGATTTGCTAATGGTGTACTCACGGGTTTTGATTTCTCCATATTAAAACGTTGAAGCACCTTCTCAAGATAATTCTCTTGTGTCATCCACAGCTTCCTTGCCTTTCGATCACGCAGAATTCTGACTCCCAGAATCTGTTTGGCAGATCCAAGATCCTTCATGGCAAAAGATTTTCCAAGCTGCTCCTTCAGCTTCTGTATCCGATCTCTATTGCGTCCGACGATCAACATGTCGTCAACGTATAGTAGGAGAACAACAAAGTCATTATCTGAGAATTTTTGTACAAATACGCAATGGTCACGAGTCGTCCGCCTGTACCCCTGACTGGTCATAACAGACTCGAATTTCTTGTACCATTGCCTGGGAGCTTGCTTTAACCCGTACAGACTTTTCCTTAATCGGCAGACAAGCTTCTCCTTCCCCTTGACTTTGAACCCCTCCGGTTGCTCCATATAGATCTCCTCCTCTAGTTCACCATGGAGGAATGCCGTCCGGACATCCATTTGTTCAACCTCCAAGTCCTGGGCGGCAGCCAGGCCAAGCACAATCCGGACGGAGGACATTTTGACAACCGGGGCAAAAATCTCATCAAAGTCAATCCCTTTTTGTTGACTGAAGCCCTTTACAACCAACCGTGCCTTGTACTTAGGCTTCTTGGTATTCTCATCCTGCTTCAGGCGAAAGACCCATTTATTCTTGAGGGCCTTCTTCCCCTTGGGAAGTTTTACCAAGTCATAGGTGTGGTTTTCATGAAGAGAGCTCATCTCCTCCTTCATGGCTTCCAGCCATTCCTTTCTACTGTTGTCCTTTATTGCCTCTTCATAATCCTCGGGCTCTCCGGCATCAGTGAGCATTACATATTCATTTGGAGATAGACGGACGGATGGCCGTCTTTCTCGTGAGGACCGCCTAACATGGACATTCCCAGTCGGTTGAGATATGACTCCATCAGGAGCCGTAACCTCCCTTCCATTTTCCTCTACCGTCTCCTGATCAGGATCCTCTCCTTCTAATGACACCGGACGGACAACTTCAGCGCCCATCTGGTCCGTTTGCACGTCGTCACACTTGACATTTCTGTCAATGTCTTCTATTGTCTCATTCTCAACAAAAGTTACGTCCCTGGACCGGACGAGTTTTCTGGTGGCTGAATCATAGAACCGGTAGCCCAGTTCATCTTCCCCGTAGCCCAAAAAGACGCACTGAGTCGTCTTTGGCTCCAACTTTGTCCTTTCATCTCTAGGGACATGTACGAATGCTTTGCATCCGAATACTCGCAAGTGATCATAGGACGGCTCCTTGCCCGTCCATATCTTTTCTGCCACTTCACCCTTTAGAGGCTTGCTGGGCGACCTGTTGATGATGTAGGCCGCCGTCCGGAGTGCTTCTGCCCAGAACGACGCATGAAGCTTTGCTTCGGAAAGCATACAACGTACTCTCTCCAAGAGCGTACGATTCATTCGTTCTGCCACTCCGTTCAGTTGAGGTGTCTTCGGTGGTGTTTTCTGATGCCGAATACCGTGCAACCTGCAGTAGGCATCAAAAGGTCCCAAATATTCACCGCCGTTGTCGCTACGGACGGCCTTCAGTTTCTTCCCCGTCTGACGCTCCACAAGAGCATGAAACTGCTCAAAGACACCAAGAACCTGATCTTTGGTTTTTAGTGGGTAGACCCACAGCCTTCTTGAGCAGTCGTCAATGAAAGAAACAAAATATTGGGCTCATCCAAAAGACTTTTCTTTGAATGGCCCACACACGTCTGTGTGAACTAGTTCTAGGAGCTCCGCCCTTGGACCGGACGACTCCCCATGGAATGAA
>JAODPA010152935.1:0-14835 GCA_025585075.1 Nepenthes mirabilis
AAATATATAAAAAGAAGAGACTTGAAATAAATTATTTCTCTCAATGTCTCGATCTCACCATCAATGTTTCAACTAAAAGACTAAAATAATTGATCTATGATAATGTTGTTTATTTATCACAGAAATGATACATAAAGTCAATTTGACCCCACTATAGTCACTATACAATGGCCTATGATTTTTATTATTCTAATTATTATTATTATCATTATATAGGAGTTCACTTCATGAAATGAAGCAAAGGTGGTGGAAGAAGGGAGAGAGAAAGGAAGAGAAATGGACATGGCCAGAATTCTGCATTTTACTAGTGGCGCCAAGGAAATTACTTACGCAAAGAACTCGAGTCTTCAGGTGAATTCTTTTATTCTGTATACTAATTTTATGAAATTATCAGTTTTTACTATTTTATCTAGGCTACCTCCCTTAGATCTAAAATTTTCTGAAAGAATGAATAAAACAGTGAATTTTTTAATTAAGGTTAAGTTTTCAAAATTAATAGTCATAAGAACTTAGCCTATATCATTCAAAAGAAAGATGGAGAAGAACTATCTTGATGACAAAAATACAAATAAGCCTTAATGAGTTTTTGAATTCAACCAACTTTCTAACATATGTTAAAAGGTCATCTACTAAATCCAATCCAATTTAAATAAGTTAAGATGGTTGGGCTCCAGATTCCAATTAGATGTTGTAGTATAGGAGCTAAATTTTTTTAATATTCAAAAAAACTTAGATCTGAAATTTAATGAAAGAATGAATAAAATAATAATCTTTTCTTATAGGAGCTAAGTTTTCTAATTTAATAGTCATAGGAACTTAGCCTATCTTATTTAGAAAAATGATAGGAAAAAGCTGCATTGAAGGAAGGAATATGAATAAACCTTAATGAGTTTCTGAACTCAACCAACTTTCTTATATATATTAGTTGAAAAGGTCATCTGCTAAACCCAATTCAGTCAAATAAGTTAAAAGTGTTTGGCTTCAGATTCCAATTAGATGTTGCAGTAGACTGCCCTCTTAAAGATCAATTTTTGGGATTTACTCGTAAGGCATGACATCTCAAAAAATTTTTTTTTTAGTATTTGGTGTATTTTATGAGAAAGAAGTTGTATTGAATTAATCAAACACATTTAAGATAATATAACCGAATATAGCAAAATTGATAAAATCTTTTGTCTTTTCAGTTAAATTTTGTTAAATTTTGGATGTCTTATTATAGGTCCTCCTTGAAAATGAAATTGTACACCTAATACATTTAAATGGTTCATCTGCAGAATTTCAACTACAATTAATGCTTCCCGTATTTAAATTTTTCAAACTAAAAAAAAAAACTAAGGAAGATATTTATAAAATGTTGTTAATATAATTAACTAATTAATTAATATTGTTATTAGCATCTCTTATACTTTGGTAACAATAAAATCTTTTTGAAAAGTGGGTATTCAGCTTTGCTCACCCCTTGGAAAAGGGAATAGCCATTCTCTATTTGTGGCATATGAAATTGCAAGAAGAGACTATTTAATTCTTATTACAGCTACTACTGCTATTTTCTTAATCTATTTAATTGGACAACAAAGCTTTTCTAATAATAAATGCAAGATTAAATTAAGAAAATGCAAGATTTGATAAGGTATATAAAGGATCCAATGTTAGACATTAATGTGGCTAAAACAACCACTAAAACGGAATATAGAATCGGTTTTTTATACCTTTGGCCATTTGATGCTCTGTTTTCAAACTTTAGATTCGAACGAGCTCCGTGCTTATGGACACTCCTTCACTCCTTTAGATGGTGTAATGTTTGAGTTGGGTGTTAGGGACAAAGTCAGAATGCTCAATTTATAGGCGAAACCATCACTCGCCTCAACTGAGCGTTTTGTACTTAAACCGGCCAAAATTGATTACTTGACTTAATAGGAGAGTTATCATCACTTAATGGACCACTAATACTTCAGCAATTAATTGAGTTAAACGCCTGAAGGTTACAAATCGATCGAGGAAGACGAAGAGGACGAAACCCTCTATCGGCTCGAAATCGGCTCAAACAAGCCGTTCGCGGCTCAGCTCGGCTCACGGCTTGACGGCTTGGATCGGCTTGTGGGCCGGCTCAGTTAATTTATTTGGGCTGAAGCCCATATCCAAAGCATGGCCAAAAGGACTCAAGATTGGTCAGCTAGTTCATGGCTAACACACCACAACTGGCTTACCAAAAGATGACTGTTGGCTGTGACATTTCCCCCCTTCCCACACTATATAAGTTTTAGAAATCAAAGAAGGCAACAACTCATAATTTCTTTGATGAAGGTAAGTGAAGGAGACATTTTGTTAAATTATAATATTTTGCCCCATTGAAAAAATAGTTAGAATGTATGGAAGTTTGTAAGAGTCAATGGATGGCTCTAATAATGAAAAAATAGCTTCAATCTTGAGGGGTGAAAAGCTTGGGTGGCCTCAATTTATTATAATTTATACTCCTTAACAATGCAAAAACACGAATTACACATTATTCAATATACATAAAAAATATTTAGTTCTAAATATTACTATACAACATTACTAACATCTACTATAAAACAAAGTATAGACAATAAATTAAAACAAGAGTTGATGAGGAAAGAAAATATCAAGAATTAAATAATTTTAGAATAAAATGTTTCAAATAACTCAAACTAGTCAAATTAAATCAATTGACGAAGCCAACTTGCAAATGTGAAGGCAAGGATATACTAACTGTGACGTAACGTATTTTCAACTAAAAATTTGGTAGAGTTTCTACTATAATACGGATATTGATCAAATTTAAAAACCTGTGAATATCATTTATAGTATATATAATATAGCCACAGCATCACCAACACAGGATCCAAAGCTACAAAACCTCACATGGCACTAACGTCATAACTTCGATATGACGTTAGCTCAGATTAGATGCCACTAAGTATCTAACCAACCATAACAATTACCGAAAATATAAACATTCATCAATACAGTGGAAGCTATACTACGGGTATATCATCATCCTCATCGTGTATACAACCATAGATAATATCCATCAGAATACAAAATATATCATTAGAAAACTCATGGCTGCAAAACTAAGTCCATAAGGTCAAATTCAACATCTTCAATGCTTACTTGACTCAAATCCTCTACCCTACCTCATTGGGTGCAATTCATACTCATTTGGAGGAAGAAAAATAGTATGGGTGAGCCAAAAGTTCAGCACGCCATACACATATATATCAAAGCACATGTATAATTTTATATTCAAACATAATAATGCATATATGAAGGATAGAGATGTATATTAGACTATAAATCATGATTCAGGAAAGAAAGCTTTCATAATTTGTTTCAATTTCCTTTAATTTGTTTCCTTTGTCTTTTCTTAATTATCAATTTATATTGAAAACTTATTTCGTTTGGTGGATAGGGGTCAGCAGACCTCAGTAATAAATGAGCAGCCGATTGTAACCTGTATTGTATTTGCTCATATATAATCAAAAGCCATTTCCTTTTATTCAAGATTTAGAGGCAGGCTGTCTACATACAATCTTTATAGACGGGGCCAATAGCTGTAATGTACCTTATTTTTAATCAAAAATTCGGTAGAATTTTGACTGTAATACGGATATTGACCAAATATAAAATATGTATAATAATCCTATACTTCAAATATACAACCTTAACAAAACCAAAAATCCATCAATATCAAACTCCAACGTCTAGATAACACAACAATTCAACACAAGATTCTAAAAACTGCCATGATCATTCCATAGCTCTAATGTTATATATCCGGATACAATGTTGGACATAGAGAGATGACACTAGATACCTGAAATAAATCATAATAACTTGCAAAAGTATATACATATACATCTATGCTCAGTGTGACAGACTATATATTTCTGCTGAAAATCTAATAGAATTTCGTCTGTAATACGAATATCCGTCAATATAAAAACTTGTACAATCTCCTGTACAAAATAATATATATCTAAATATCCCAACATCCGATGTCATACAGTCAATAACACTATGAAACCACACAGGATCCAATTACCACATGTTATTTGTGGCTTCAACACTGCGTATCTAAATATAACGTCGGACAAAAAAGATACCACAAGGTACTTGTTACAAACTATAATAACCTACGGAAGTATAAATAAATTCAAATGACAGCGAAAACTAAATCATCTACTCATCAGCCCTATTTACAATATATGTTAAGATTCTGAAAGAAATATAAATATATATATAATTTTTCATGATATAAATAAAACTACATGTTCTATGTCTTCAACATGATCTTCCATATCCAAGCCTAGAACACTTTATATCTCTACGCTATCCCATCAGGCATATCAAACCTGTACTAAATTAGAGACACGGAGAAATAAAGGTGAGCTAACAGTTCAACAAGTATAATATAATTAAAGACGATAATAATATAAGCAAAATAACGTAAAAGAGACCTATAATCATAATGTCGATGCACAAATATAAAACATAATCGAATGTACTTTGGTATGCTATCGATTTCTCATATTTGTCATTCTTTTCTTTGAAATATAAATTATGCATAATTCATCATCTTTGTGGACTAGGGTTAGTAAACTTTACTAGCTAATGGTATGGGAGAACGAGAAAAGAATCATGATACACTACATGATCTAAGGTCATAAGCTCTTATTATTGATTCAGAGGTGAGCCATCTATATATCATGCCTATAGATGGGCCGATCACACAAGGTCCTGAAATACTCCCCCAGGACCTAAGGGTAGTCATCGTACATTAACAGTAATATCCAAAAGCTTATTAAGAGCATTACTCGCTAAAATACGCGGCCAGGGTGATCCTTAAGTCTCTACAGTAATGCTACTGGCAGGCTAAGGGATATTACTTCCGTAACACAATTTCGGGGTCCTTATTTTATGATTTCATATTCATTTGAGGGAAAGTCCACCACAATTTGATTCATAATATCTCCATTCGGGATAACAATTCAATCACATAACATATTATGGACTTTTCTCCGAATGTATAACAATTATTATCTTTCCTTCAGATTTAAACCTTTTCACAAGTTAATTGGATGCATGGACATCATAATTTATAGGAAATATTAGGATTTCTTACCACTATTAGCCAATTGTTATTTTGGGGGCATCCGGAACACATTTTCTTTACAATGGAACACAAACACATATTTTTAGGGCTTACAATTGAACATATATAATTAAATATAGTTTACATAACAATTAATTATGATGTAAGTATGCAAAATTTTCATTTGGCCTCAAGTGAACAGTAATAGGGCCATTTGGAGCGCTCGGATGTCGCGAATGGGTCGATACTTGTAAAATCAGACACCCGGCCGAGGTATATGCATAATTAAGACACGATAATTCATAATTTGGGGGTCAATTAAATATAAAATCAAAGGAAAATGGGAGAATCCAGAACTGGGCGTGGGTTAAGGTTTGGCGAACGGGTTTTCACCTAAAACCCTCAAATTAAGTATCTAATCGGTAAATTAATATATATAGGATACGAGTAATGATATTCTAGTTCTAATTTATATAAAAACCCTAAAAATTAGGGACCAAAACTACCCGGTCCCGAGGTTAGGGTTTTAAGTGTGAAAAACGGTCGAAATCCACAAATTCAGATATGAAATTCATATTTGTGCATAATTAACCTATGGGTATCACATATACATATATGGGTCGGGTATCAAGACAATAATACCTAAAAGGAATCGAACGAAAATAAAAAAAGAACGGAAGAGAAGGGTATGGAAGCACTTCCCTCGACCCTATCTTCGATTTCTCTAACGAGCTCAAAACAGGATTCCATCCCAAGGGCCTTCATTTTTGCTCCTCTTTCTCTCTTCTCCCTCCCTCTCTCTCTACCCGTGGCCTCTGTTATTTGTCTCCCTCTCCGCGCATCTCGCAATGGTTATAAAACCTGTACACGGCTTTTACGTGGACTAGCGTTCGAACATCATCCGCAGCTTACAGCAGGCACCGACCTACTGGGCTATGCGTCCAACAGTCCGCTCAGCATTGTCGCTCAAGTTTTCCACATATCTCGAGTCTAATTGTGATTATATTAATTTAATACCCCGATATTAGCATAATTTAAAATCCAAATCATATTTACGGATTAAGATATCGAAACTATAACACCAGTTCCTAATTCCACCAATTTCGGGTGTTCAGTCCCTTAAATCCAATTCATCCTGAGTCCTTAAACCTCGGTCCACTTATTTAAATTTAATTACTTGAATATACCATATTCTAAAAATTGGTACCTTATAACTCTTTTTCACTTATAAGAATTTCGTCCTTAAAATTTATCAACCTCAAAACTTAACAATCGAGGAAAAGACTTTCAAGATATCGCCTATGCACTTCCCAAATCACCTTCTTAGAGAGACGATGATTCTTAGAGAACCTTAACCGTTTGGAATCATCCGAATCCTCAACATCTAATACCTTATATCTAAAATCAAGATGAAAACCTTACCAAGAGACATTCCTAATCTCCTGCAATGTTTACATCCTGATCACAAACCCATTCCTCAATTATCGAAACATGGGAGGCATCATGATAATCTGCCCAAATTCAAAGGTAAGTCCAATTATTGACTACCTTTTCGACTTAATACAAATTCACAGACGAACCAATAGACTTTCACCTCGATATCTCCTAGGTCTCAAGAATGATCTTCCATTGGAACCTTAACCCCGATCCAAAATTTCTAAACCAAGGGCCCACATGTTTCTATTACACTACTCTGATTAACCATTTATCAGGACACTAAGAATCCTCTTGCAACTCGTATCCATTGATTCATATCAGATTCTTAGGTTACCTAGCAAATATGAACCAAAAGAAGATCCTAATGATAGCGATATGATTAAAGTAAAGCCTATAGTCCTTAGATTACAATCTGCCTAGGCAACACAATCGAAGCAATTACTCAAAATCTCAAACTCGAATACTTACCAAACTTATCATCCTACCGGCATACCAGGGAGCCAACCTATTCTATCTCAATATATCTTCCAAATCATAAGGAATGAGCTATCTTAGTCTACCTATTCCACAATTGCCCACACAGTATCCATGATTCTTGTTACCCTAACATCCCCAAAACCAAAACTGTGAGGGCTTCTTAGCTTATAATTATATAACCTCACTACTCAGGAGGCAACTCTCTCTCTTAGAACCAAAGACCGAGCACTCTTTTCACTTAGATTTTAGGAACTATTTGAGATTCACTCTACTACATCCCTATAATGCACTGAGACAATGTCCAAATTGGAGATTTCTGACATCCAATTATTAGCAATAATATTCACTTTCCTTAAAGGATACCGAGGTACCCCTTCTACTCCTGAAGCAAATAACCTGTTAGTACGTCAAATAATCCATTCTTCTTTCTAACACACTCCTCAAACCTTGAAAATTATTAAATATAACTATTTTTATAAGTAACACCTATAAATTCTCAAGGCAAGGACCTCAATGACTAACCCCAAACTTTGGGTGGGGTAACTCTAATTATAGGCTTTCCATCCTCTTAACCAAGGGAAACCACCCATACAAGTCACGAGAAACATCATCCTAGAGATCCCTCAAAAGGATCACATTCTACTATAATTTACTAGACCTATCTGGGGTCAACCAAACAATGATCCATATCGATGGATACTGGTTGTCTCCAAGCCATGCTGACAACGCTACAATCCTTGAGAAACACTCATCGAATTACTCTTCTAGGTTTAGCTAGACCCAAGAAAGTCACACACCTCCACGAGATCAACCAATTTTTCCTGGATAAGCCATTGCTCCAAACTCTAAGGAATCGCATTCATACTATTGGAGCAACCACATGCTCAACATAACACTTTTCCCTATTCCTTCCATACTTGACCACACAGCTAACCGTCTTTCTCAATCTGAGATACAGTCATCGAACAATGTTCATACACCTCTTAAAATTTCATGAATTCATCAATGAGGCCATCACAATATTGAGCCAAATATGACTGAAAGATCGAACCCATAACTTCATAGAAATGCCAATGAGCCTACATAACCCAAATGACATTATCGGAACTTGCAACGGTCACATCCTATCTCAATTGCTGCCACAGGCACACTCTCAATTATCCACTATCAACAATGCTAGGGTACAGATCGATCTTAAAAATCATCAAACCCTTTTAATAAATCAAACAGTTCAACTATGAGATCCTTAAAGATTGATGTTGATATTGACATTATCTCAATCTACCGATCCAAGATCAACCAACCTAATTTTCCTTCCAAAAACATCCTTAATTATTCACACGGTCAAACTCCTCCATGACCCAAAAGGACCTCCAGATGTGGTTTCATTATCAGATAAATTTAGCACAAATCCCCACAACTCGACAAATAGGTAAATGATAATAATTTCTTGATACCTTGACTAACTTAGGTTCATACTCAAAATTACACAATACGATTACAAGACAAAATGTGCCGACCAACTTAGTTCATATCAGGTCGATGACTTACTGACCAAGTCATCCTTATTGTCACATCAAGATTGGCTCCACAAAATATATCAGATTACCCAACAAATCATAACTACAGACCCAATGAAATGTCGTAGATTCTATGCAAAAAATGTAAAGCCTAGATCCTCAAATTACACATAACTTGAAAACACCAATAGAATATAGATTTTAGATTTCAAAGTAATACATATATTGAAATATCATGATCCAGGAACCTTATCTCCCGCTATGATAGACAACACTTCTATACTTCATGCCCGCTATGATAGACAACACTTCTATACTTCATGCCATCATCGTGAAGCCTCGATCCACGATATAGGGCTCATTTACTAGACGACCCATGGAATAAGGGCAATCCCTAATCATGAGGTCGAACTATCTCCACTTGAAATACACATCTAGAAATCCAACCGAAACAAAACATTTATCCATAAAACATCTACGAATATATCCTACGATATATCTTCTTCCTTGAGACCCATGATTCTTTCCATGTTACCTGTCCGAGGTCAACTTCACCTCCTGTCTGGCTAGGAGTAACATTACCTTGTCTTCTTCTGAGTATTGGATCACCACGACATCATCTTAATTCTCAAGTTCTACATCTCAACCTCTATAGAACTTGAGCTACCCAAAATTTTAAATACTTAAGCATCTCCAAATCAATTATAAATCAACACCCTAGGATTCGTTAATATCAGAAACTAACTCTAAGTTATATTAACCTCAAGTCATCACACTGGATACATCAACCAAATATTTCTTTTTAGCGAATTGTTAACCTGAGGACCTCAACCTAGAGCCGATCAAACCTGTACCTCGAACCGAAATCAATTAACCTAGGTCTCAAATTAACACCGGTCAGTTCAAGCACCAAAACAACACCAATCAAGTTTAAGCCTTAAAGTGCCTCCCTATAACTCCTCTCGACCTCACGGTCGATCACTACCGCGAGTAAACCCTCGTCTAGGAGCCATAGTGGTTACTCGTATCCTATCTGAAGGCAATGAAATGCAGGTTAGGATATTCTCATGACACTAACTAGGATGCGTAAGCTAGATAACTAAATTTCTTCTCTAATTCTAATTTAGTTCAAGCCTAAACTAGCCATCCAAGGTAACTGAAATTATCCAATATAACTTAATTATCCTATACCTACATCCACTTATTTGATCAATCTTAATCTATTTTAAACTTTTGCATACGATTTAGATCAAACCTAAAGCATCTCTTTTATCTGATACCAACTGTGACGGACTGTATATTTTTTCTGAAAACTCAACAGAGTTCCATCTATAATACGGATATCCGACAATATAAAAATATGTATAATCTCCTGTACAAAATAATATATATCCAAATATCCCAACGTTTGATGTCATACAATCAACAACACTATAAAACCACACAGGATCCAATTACCACATATTATTTGTGGTTCCAATACTGTGTATCTAAAAAAAAGTTGGCCAAAGGAGATACCATTAGGTACCTATTACAAATAATAATAGCCTGCAAAAGTATAAATAAATCGAAACGATAGCAGAAACTAAATCATACGCTTATTAGCCTTATGTACAATATATATTAAGATTCCAAAAGAAATATAAATGTATATACAATCTTCCATGACACAATTAAAACTGTAAATTCTAAGTCTTCGACATGATCTTCCATATCCATGCTAAAATCACTTCAAATGCCAACGCTGTCCCATCTTGTATATCAAATCTGTGCTAATTGAAGACAAGGAAAAGTAAGGGAGAGTTGATAGCTCAACAAGTGTAATATAATCAAAGATGATAATAATATAAGCAAAGTAAAGCAAAAGAGACCTATGATCATAATGAGGGTGCGCAAATATAAAACCTGATCGAATGTATTTTGGAGTGCAATTGTTTTCTCATATTTATCCTTTTTTTAAAATGTAAATTACGCATAATTACTCATATTTACATATCAGGACCAATAAATCTTACTTACTAAAAGTGTGAGAAAACGAGAAAAGGATCATGGTACACCACATGATCAAGGATCACAGACTCCTGTTGTTGACCCAGAGGTGGGCTATCTACATATCATACCTGTAGACGGGCCGATCACACGAGGTCCCCATATGCTCCCACGGGGTCCAAGGGCAGTCATTATACTTCCACAGTAATATTCAAAAACTTACCAAGAGTATTACCCATTAAAATACGTGGTCAGGGTGATTCTTGAGTCTTAACAGTAATGCTACTGGAAGGCCAAGGGGTATTACTTCCGTAACACAGTTCCGTGGTCTTTATTTCATGATTTCATTTTCATTAGAGGAAAAGTCCACAACAATTCGATTTACAATATCTCAATCCAGGAGAATAATTTGATCACATAACACATTGTGGACTTTCCTCCGAACGTATATACGATTATTATCTTTCCTTCTAATTTAAACCTTTTCACAAGTAAACTGGATGCATGGACACCATAGTTCATAGGAAAGATTAGAATTTCTTACCACAATTGGTCAATTGTCATTTTGGGGGCTTTTGGAACACATTTCCTTCACAACAGAATACAAACATATATTACCAAGACTTACAATTGAATATATACAATTAGACATATCTTACATAACAATTAATTACGACGGAAGCATGCAGAATTTCCATTTGGCATCAAGTGAACAATAACAGGGCCATTTAGAGTGTCTGAACGTCACAAACGAGTCGATACTTATAAAATTGGACGTCCAGCCAAAGTATATGCATAATTAAGACAATATAATTCATAATTTATGGTCAATTAAATATATAATTGAAGGAAAATGGGAGAATCTTGAGCTAGGCGTAGGTTAGGATTTAGTGAATGAGTTTTCACATAAAACCCTCAAATTAGATATCTAATCAGTAAATTAACACATATAGGATATGAGTAATGATATTCTAGTCCAAATTTATACAACAGCCCCAAAAATCGGGACCCAAAACTACCCGAACATTGGGTTAGGGTTTTAGGTGTGAAAATCAGTCAAAATCTACAAATTCGGACATAAAATTCATATATGTGTATAATTAACCTATGGGTATCACATATATATGAATGGGTCAAGTATCGGGATAATAATACTCGAAGGAGATCGAATGAAAATCAAAAATGAAAGAACTTTACTACTTTACTATCTTAGAATGTGCAATACTACTAAAACTCAAATATACAAATTAATAATAGAACTTTGAGGACACATGGGTTAGAATAACTATTTAAATAATGATAGTAAGATTTAGAAATGTGATAACCAAACTTTTAGACCATTTAAAATGAAAGAGATTTTTTCTCTTTTTTTTTCACAGTTCTTTAGCTCCTTTTTCTTTTAATATTAACTAAGGTGATGATAGGTTAAGAGAATAAAGTATGTGTACACAAAGTATAGCTTAAAACAAATATTTGGCTAAGGAACCGCACTAATGTTCAAGGGCCAACTTGAAAGTTAGTGTGCGATCGTAATTCATGTGCTCGTACACTCTTTATGCATCTCTATAATCAAGTGATTCAAACCAAATCTCTTTATGAATGTTCGTGCATTTCAACATACCTCAATTGATATGATAAATAGTTCTTTTTTTTTTGTTTTTCTTTTATTTCTGTAACCTTATTTAGAGTTTGAAACTAATAGAGGATGGTGAATTCTATTTCTTTACAAAATTTTTGAACTGTTTAATATGAATTCACCTCATCTATTGGATCGTATATTATTTATATTAAAGCCATTTTTTACAAGTTTTTTAGATGTTTCTTTTCATATTTCTTTGAGTAATCAAATCGAAGTCCTTTTGCTAACAGAATGAATAATTGTAAGAAAGCACTTATTTTTACTAATAGATGATGAATTGAATGACCCCATACATCCTATGAAAAAAGCATCCATTCCAAATAGCCTTTCTCTAATAGTTATCCTAAGCTCAAAATATTTATTTTCAATCTTGAAATAAATAACACATTAGTAATTAATTGATGACCAGCATTTCTCAAGCAAATCAAAATTTTATCTTAACTCTTTATGGAAATTTTTCACGAAACTCCAAACACCACTTTACCTGGTAAGGTTTTATCAAACTTCACAAACTTCCTTTGACATCACATATACAGTTATTAGCCACATAGTTAGGATACCATACGTCCTCATCTCTATTATCTTCTTTTATGTCAAGAATAATAAAGTTTGCTCCTCATTATTTTTGATTGGCCCTAGCTTTGATTATCTTCTTTATTTGCAAGATAATGCATGGCCACCTCTTCTTCTATGGTCTCCATGTCTACGTCAGTGGCCTCTTTTACTTTTCCCACTTCAATCTTCTTTGTCCTTCAAAGGGACTTTTGTTTTGTAATTTGCTCCGATATCTCCCTTTCTCACAACCTCCTTTTTGCAAGCTTGCGGTTGCCCATGAGTTAATCGGTTGTCACAAAGGATAGATATTTGAACATTTCAGTGGCTGCAATAATAAAATTGAATTTGGGATCCAATGAACAAAAAATTTTCTCAATGATCCTTGCCTCATCCAAATCTTTACCATATTTTTTTAATTGATTCATGACTATTAAAACTCTTAAAAAGTTATTTGAAAGATATTCAATTCTGTCATAAATACAAATTTATATTTATCTCGTATAGATTGAAAATGAATTTTCTTGGCCTTATGAACTCCTTGACAGAAGTTTCTAAAGAACTCCTAAGTTGGATTTGAAGAAGTTTTATTAGCATCTTATTGAAGCATACCACCATCAAAACATTGAATAATAAACATTATGGTTTTTTATTCTTACTATCATGTGACTTATGTGGACCTCTTCTGAAATAGATTTGAGGAACCTTCATGTTCAGTTTCATATGGCCTTTTTTGATGACTGCTCACAAATTTTGAGATCCTAAGATTGGCTTTTTATGGATATACTATCTCTCATATTTGTTTTTGGTGGAGAGTGATATTTAAAACAAAAATAGTTTATGTTCTACCTCTTTTTCTTTCAAATAAGGTTAGGATATCACTTTAGAAATTTTGTTATATAGTAAAACTTGTATTTCATTCATTTAAAAAAAAATAGAAAAACTCATTAAATTATAAGTGACATTGGATGACTTGAGAAATATAACGTCTAAGATCCAAAATTATTTTAAAATAATTCACTTAAAAAATTCCTAGAAATTCTATATAACTCCCACATTACAAAACGTCAAAAGACATGAAACTTTTCACCATACTAACATGAAGTTATAGGAAATAAAACTAGACTTTCAAGCATGATCAACACAAGCTCTCTAGCTCGCAGCTCCTACTCAATGCTCTCCAAACTTTGTATTCGATGACTTTGCTAGCTATAGTGTCCTTTTTGTACTCAGTTGCTCGCAAGGGATACTTTATTTTAATTAATGGGTTGACAATTGAATTATTTGACATCAAAAATTTTATTTGTATGTTTTAGGATAAAGAGGGTAAATCTCATTTCTTCTTAAGCCAAAATTAGATAACATTATATTTTGGGCTTCACAACCTTATGTTCTTGCTGATTTAATTTCATCACAACAATAATAATAATAATAGTACTATTAACATTATTTCCTTTTTTTTTATTGTTGTTCTTGTTGTTTTTATCAGTACTACTCTATATTACACAGCTTGCTTATTGCATTGTAGAAACAAATATTGTTCCTAGCAAAGCCGTTCGTCGAAGAAGCTTTGGATGAATATTTTGGTGGCACACAATTCCCAGAAAAAATGATCATCGCGGACCTCGGCTGCTCCTCAGGGCCGAATGCCTTGACACCAGCCTTAGAAATCATCAATGTTGTGCACGCTCAATGCCAGAAACGGGGTCGCCGGTTGCCTGAATTTATGGTGTTCCTGAATGATTTGCCAGGAAATGACTTCAATGACGTATTCACTTCACTGCAGCAAGATTTCTTTAGCAAACTGAGGGAGGAGGAGCAATGCCGTGTGGCCGGGGTGCCCGGATCATTTTATGGGAGGTTGTTTCTAAGCAGGAGCCTGCATTTTGTGCATTCTTCTTCTAGCTTGCATTGGCTCTCGCAGGTTTGTATTTATTTTCTAGT
Organism: Nepenthes mirabilis; assembly: GCA_025585075.1. Taxonomy (NCBI): domain Eukaryota; kingdom Viridiplantae; phylum Streptophyta; class Magnoliopsida; order Caryophyllales; family Nepenthaceae; genus Nepenthes; species Nepenthes mirabilis. The sequence goes on from JAODPA010152935.1 coordinate 14,675, forward strand.
AAGCTTTGCCAATTTTTTCTTTATGGTTGTTTCGTGATATTGAATAGTTGGAGTAGTGAAATCATGAGCCAAAATGCAGCAAAAAGTAAAAATTTGTTATGATTTTTCTACCAATAAAATGACAATAATATAATTAAAGATTTAAATTTACATATAAATAT
>JAODPA010152946.1:0-14834 GCA_025585075.1 Nepenthes mirabilis
AAAGTAAAAAAAAAAAACTAGTTATAAAATATAATTAAATGTCTTCATCGTTTCTACAATTTTAAGTTCTAGAGGTTTTTATTATTCCAACAAAACAAAGAAAGCAATTTTAATTTACTTAGTTTTTTCTTTTACATTTTTAGTAAGTTTAATCATTAAAAGATGTAAACCAAAAAAAAAAAAAAAAAAAAAACCTTAGAGGATGTGGGCACGCTCAAATTTATAGCTCAGTTGTCCAACATCTAGCCGACTCATTGGTGGCCAACTTCTGCAATTTGTAGCCAATAAGCATTTATCACCATTTAGAGTAGGGAGACAATTTCACCCCCGCCTAACCCGAGTTTTTACATATACTAGAAAAAATATATTTATATGTGTTGGCTGCGACCCAAAATAAATTAATCTAATTTAAATCTGAATTAAAGCCCAAGTATTAGCAGCTCAAGTAAGGAAGTACGAAACAAAATAAAATAATTGAATAACAATTCTCCAAGACATTAATTGAGACATTCAATCCCGGCAAACGATTACTAAAAATCGAAGGATAATGATAACTAGTAAATTACTCGAGCCAAAAATGGCCGAAATGGTTCTTACAATTAACAACTTGATGGCTACTTTATTAAATTTAAGCAACATTTACACATTAAGAATAATGCCTCCCAATAACTGTCTTGAAATGTTTATTAATACAGGCAACGGTTTTAAAGCCTAACTGGATGAATAAGAACACCAATTATAAATACAACTCTTTCCAAATCGAGAAGGAGAGAGAGTAATCAAAAAAGAGAAAAAGATACTTAACAAACAAGTGCACTGTAGCGGAACAAAATCCTCCAAAATCACACTCAAACGAGTGCCAGCTTGGCTTTGTTACTTCATTAATTTTTATTAAATGTTTCAGTTTAAATCAAAATGCCGGCTCGATCTCTAGGCGAATATTTTAATTTTGGATTCATTATTTTGCGTCAAATTGCCAAAGGTTCGAGTTATCAAATTGTCAGACAGGTGAAAAGAAGAACAAAGCTAGACTATATGTCATAGCCCTGGACTAAATTAGTTCTAAATAATAATAAATAATATTAACCCACAAAGTTTAAACTCCAGTTGTGAAACATTTTCCCAAAAAATCCTAAATTCGGGCCGGACATAACAAATATCTACATAACTTGAAATGACAACAATAGTAAAATTAACAATCACAGGATCTCTCGTACTATTCATCGGGACAATAACAATTATGACCTGCTTTACAATATTGTAAGAAAAGATGACAAAACCCTTTATCGGACACAAACCAACCACAACATTACTAGGTAATAGAATGACCCAACAAATCCCATATGAAATCATAAGCCTGTATTTGATGGTTCTCAATATTTAAAATACAACTGATATGAGTACAACCCAAATACAAAGCTAATACTGACCAAGTGTAGACAAAACTTCTATCAATGCACATCCAAATTCCTGCAACATATCTGAAATCCATTAATTTGAAAAGATAAGAAAATGAAAATGTGAGACGAAAATTTAGTAAGTATTTATATAATATAATAAATAATTACGTTAAAAATTGGAGGAGAGTCCATAAACATGTTCAAAATGCATAAAAGCATAATTCCAAATGCCCATCACAAAAGTCTGAATGTGGTCTCTTACTCAAAACAAATTCCAAACGAAAGTATAATCCAAAACGAAACTCTGGGCGAAACCTATAAATCTCAAACGAAATCTAAAATACAAATAAATGCAGAAAAAATATATTAAAAATCTAAAACATGTACAAATCTGAAAATCAAAGATTGAGAGACTAATTTAAAGAAGGGTTACACACACTCATGATAATTTGAGACCATATCACTACTATTTAGACTTATAGGCAGATTAACTACATATTATATCTTATAGACAATGCCAAATGTCACTTTCTGTTACCATTTGTGGATGATAGGTGTAATCTTTAAGTCTGTTTGATATATTAGAATGTTCAAATATATTAGTTACGTTCAATTTCTTATAATAATTCTTATAAAAATACAATCAGGAAGAATATCTATACTACATATTATAAAGCTTTTTTTTGCAAGCGGAAAAGGTCAAAACTTTTCCTCGAGAAGGTCAAATAACAAAACGTTTCCATTTGAAAAAAGTCACATACCGAATCACATAATAAAGGTAGAGCCAACCCGAAGCAATAATACATGGATACCACATGTATGTCCTATATATTGACTTTTATGATTTTCTCTTTACAAATATACTCATACATGAAATATTGTTTCAAAACATTTATCCATTTTTAACAAAATAAATAAAACCCTCAAATATTTTCCAAACCAAAGTAAAACCCTAAAATAATTGGTAAAAAAGAACATGCATGCATGAGGGAAGCAAATAGGATAGGTGAATTAATGTGCACGTACATTAAAACCTGCAAACGTAAGAAAAAATAATAAAAAATGGAAACAGACCAATAATAGAGTGTAAGGATACTGGCCTCAACTTTCAACTAAGTAGATTTAATAAAAGGATATCTCGAGTTACCTCTTCTCTCTCTCTCTCTTCTTTCTTTTCCGCATGAATAGCTGAACGGGGGCACACTGCGCCTTATAAAGGCAATTGGTGCACTAGCTCCACTTATGCGTATGTCAGGCCAGGCACCGCACCCAAACTTAAAACCACGCGCGAGTGCTTCCTTTGGCGCCCCTCATGCATGCCTATATTGCTTTTAACGCTCAAGTGCCAGCTCAAGCGCTCTTTGGGTGCGCCCTTTCTCAAAAATGCCCTCAGGCATGCATTGGGTGTGCCTTAGGTGTTAGTCTGCTACTCTGAATTTTCTTAAAATTTCACAATACATAATTATTTTTGATATATCCAAATTAAATTCAAAATAACATATAATACCAAATCAAATCAAATGGGAATCGCATATTACAACTCTCCCTACTTTATAAAAATTTTATCTTCAAAATTTACGTAACTTAATACTCAAATAGGTAGGGGTATTCTCCTGAACTTTATCCTCACATTCCCAGGTTACTTCTTCAACTGAATACTTCATCCAAAGCACTTTAGCTAATAGAATCATTTTATTCCTCAACAATGATCCTTTCTATCCAATATTTGGACAGGAATCTCAACATACATTGGATTTTCATCAATCTACAATAGATCATACTCAATCACGTGTAAAGGATTAGATACATACTTTCTTAATATCGAGACATGGAAAATATTATGGCAATCCGCCAAACTTGGAGGCAAAACCAATCTATAGATCACTTTTTTGACTCATTGTAACACCTCAAATGGTCTGATAAATCTCGACTTTTGCTTTCCTTTCACTCTGAACCTCGAGACTCCTTTTCTCGAAGATACTTTCAAAAATACATGATCATTCACTTCAAACCTCAAATCGGATCTCTTTCTGTCGACATAACTCTTCTAGCAACTTTGAGTAACAATTTGTCGATCTCGAATCATCTTAATCTTGTCTGAAATATCCTGAATAATATTGGGGTCTAAAAGTCTACAATCATTGATTTCTTCCCAATTAATAGAAGATCTACATCTACATCCATATAAAGTCTCGAAAGGGCTCGTCCCGATACTTGACTGATAACTATTGTTGTAAGCAAACTTTACTAGCGGCAAATAATTATCCTAATTTTCTTTCATCTTCAAAATAGATGCCCTTAACATATCCTCTAAGATTTGAATGATCCTCTCTAACTGATTGTTTGTCTGCAGATGAAAAGCTGTACTGAACTTCAACTTAGTACCTAACTCCTTATGTAAACTTTTTTAAAATTTAAATACAAATCTCGGGTCACGATTAGAAACTACAAAGTTGGAATACCATACAACCATACAATCTCATTTATGTACAGACGTGCAAACTTATCTTTTGAGAATATCGTCTTGACTGGTAAAAAGTGAGCCAACTTCGTCAGCCTATTCACAATCACCCAAATAGCATCTAAATTTCTCACCATTCTAGGCAAACCAAAAATAAATTCTATCGTGATATATTCCCATTTCTAATTGGGAATCTACAAAAAGTGCAAAAATCCTGGAGGCTTCTTATACTCTACCTTCACTTATTGGTATACGATGCACCTTACTTCAAATGTCGCAATCTCCTACCTCATGTTATGCCACTAGAAATTTTTCTTCATATCTTAATACATTTTGTTCACTTCGGGATGAATTGTATACTTCGGCCTATGAGTCTTATTCAAAATTTTCTCTGTCAACTCCACAAAATTCGGTATGCAAATCTTATCCTGAAATTAAAAAATTTCATCTGCCCACATATTAAAATTTGCTTGTAACTCGTTCAAATGTTCGACAATATTTATCAAATATGGGTTGCTCTTTTGAGTTTCTTTAATCCTTTTCATAATTATAGGTTGTACTTGAAGATACGAAAAAATCATCTTTGCCCATAGGGAGTGTAACCGAATGATACAACCCTTCATTCCATCTAACATCTCCCATTCCTTAATCATTGAATGGGCTATCATACTTGAAGACTTCCGGCTTAAAGTATCAGTAACTATATTCATCTTCCTTGACTGATATTGAATCTTACAATTATAATCCTTCAACAAGTCCATCCACCTGCATTGCCGCATATTCTATTCCTTTTGTGAGAATAAATATTTTATACTCTTATGATTATAATACACTACAAATTTCTTCCCATACAGATAATGCCTCTAAATTTTCAATACAAAAATCACGGCTGCTAATTTCAAATCATTGGTAGAATAATTCTATTCATGAGCCTTCAATTGTCTTGACCCATAGGAAACCACTTGGCCACGTTGCATTAATATAGAACCCAAACCTTTCTTAGAAGTATCATAATGCATTACAAAGCCTTCCGATCTATATGGAATTGATAATATCAGTTCCAAACTTAACCTATTCTTTAATTCCTAAAAATTCACCTTGCAATCCTCTTCCCAATGAAAGACTATTTGCTTCTAGGTCAAACACGATAATGGAACCATAATCCTCGAGGAATTCTCAACAAATCATCTATAATACTTGGCTAGACCCGAGAAACTCTGTACTTCTATAACATTGATCGGTCTATCCTAATTAGCCATAGTTTTAACCGCCTTTGGATCCACTCAAACACCTCCTCTAGAAACTGTCCCAAAAATGACATTTCTTTCAGTCAAAACTTATATTTCTTCAACTTGGCGAATGGTTTCCTTTCCTTTAAGGTCCGTAGTGCAATTTTCAAATGAGTTTCATACCCCTCAAAACTCATCGAATAGATCAAAATGTCATTGATAAAGAATCATAAATCGATCTAGATAAGGCTGATAAACCTGATTTATAAGATCCATAAATGTTGCCGGCACGTTCGTCAATCCAAAAGACATCACCAAAAATTTATAATGTTTATACCTTATTTTGAAGGCTGTCTTGGATACATTTTCTTGTTAATCCTCAACTGATGGTACCCTGAACGCAAATCGATCTTAGAGAATATTTGAGCTCTTTGCAATTGATTGACCAGATTATCTATTCTTGTGAGAGGATCCTTATTCTTAATTATAATATTATTCAACTCCTGATAACCCACATATAGCCGTATCGATCCATCTTTCTTTCTTAGAAAAAGCAATGAAGTGCCCCACAGTAATACACTCGACTGAATAAATCTCTTATCCAACAAATCTTACAACTATTGTTTTAATTCATTCAATTCAGACAGAGCAATTCTATAGGGAGCCCTTGAAATTGGTGTAGATCTAGGCCCAACAATAATGGCAAATTCAATTTTCTAATAAGGAAGTAAACTAGGCAAATCCTCTAGGAAGACATCCTCAAATTCACATACTATTAGAATGTCCTCAATGTCCATATTATGACTTCTAGATGTGGTCATATATGTCAAAAAAGCTCGACACTCATCCTTTATCAAATGGCTCGTGTGCAAGGCTGAGATCAATCCAGTCGTCTCCTTTTCGACTCTTCCTTGAACTCACAAAACTGTTCTTGCCGATGGAAAAGGTCAAAGTTTCCCCTTGAGAAAGTCAAATCATAAAATTTTCTCCTCGGAAAAGGTCACATATTGAATTACATAACAAAGGTAGAGCCTAACCGGAGCAACAATACATGGATACCACATGTACGACCCATATACAGGTTTTCATGATTTTCTCTTTACAAATATACTTATACATATTTATATTGTCTTAAAATATTTATCTATTTTTTGCAAAATAGACAAAACTCTCAAATATTTTTTTAAACCAAAGTAAAACCCTAAAACAATCGGTAAAAAGGATATGCATGCATGAGGGAAGCATAGGGTAAGTAAACTAATATGCATGTATATTAAAACCTTCAAACGTAAGAAAATATAATCAGAAACGGAAACACATCAAGGATAGGGTATAAGAGTACTTACCTCAACCTCCAACTGAATCAATCTAACAAAAGAATGCCTCAAACTTCCTTTTCTCTTCTTTCTCTCTCCTCCTCCTTCTCTCTTTTTTCTTTCTTTTCCACATGAATGGCTGAATAGTAGTGTACTATACGTTATAAAGGCAATTGGTGCACGAGCGCTACTCAAGTGCACGTCAAGTGCTGTGCCTAAACCAAAAACCGCACAGAGCACCGCCTCAGGTGCCTATCGAGCATACCTATACTACTTTTCACGCTTGCGCACCAACTCAAGCAGTCCTCGGGCATGCCCTTTCTGAAAAACGCGCTCAGACGCACGTAGGCGTACCTTAAACGCTAATTTGAATTTTCTTCAAATTCTATAATACACAATTATTTCTGATGTATCCAAATCAAATCCAAAAAAATATATAATACCAAATCAAATTAAATGGGAATTGGGTATTACAACATATGGGAAAACATTTCACCCAAGTAAAGTTGTTTAAAGAATTACAAGTATAGAGAAGCCTTATGAAGAATGCAAGTTCTCATTTGTGTAGTTATATTTATTAGATCCTTTTACAATATACAAGCTTCAGATAGCAAAAGTTAACTCGAAGTAAATAAGGGAGACACCAAACAGTGACCTGAATATAAAAAAAGGTACACTTCTTTCCAAATACTCGGACACAAGTTATGTCGGAGGAACCATGAGAACGAAGAGAATGAAGAAGAAATCGTCCGCCTATGCTGGCAACATCTATCTCGACCACCTCTACGAGGATCAATGAGATAAGGTCTTCGTTACAACATGTAGGCCTAACTTTTGGAACGAACGTAAAATAGGAAAAGTAAAATGGTTTTTAAAATAAAAAAAGTTAAACAAGACGGATTTCAAACACATCCTTGGGCCATGACTTCGGAACTTGAAAGATCTCCACTAGCTTCAACATCTACACCCGTCAGTGACTGCAAAAAAGACATGTTTGCTGAGAACGATCACACGATCGAGTAGAAAATAAGACATTCTGGGATGTAATCTAAGAAAAAGACCCTCAATTTACAGCTGAGGCAAAAGCCTAACTGGCAAGGAACTCAAAACTTACAAAGTTATCAAATCACAGTCATTAATAACAGATAATAAAATCTTGTCAAACAAGACCCCCAGTGAGTAGAAGATCCGCTGCAGAGATGCACTTTAACGGCATACCAACTAGCTTCCTATCAATGGTATGCTCAGAGTTTGAATTTAATCCTCTACGTATGCAGGGCTAGTGTTGGGTGTCATTCAAAACAAATCGGCCCAGTTTAAATTTGAATCAAGGTCCAAGTATCAGCGGCCTAAGCAAAGAAGTATGAAGCATAATAAGTCAACCACATTACGGTTCTCTAAAATATTAATTGAGACATTCAATCTTGGCAGACAGTTACTGAAAACCAAATGATAATAATGAATCAGTAAATTACCCGAGCCAAAAATGGTTGAAATGGTTCTTGCAATTACTAGCCAGATGGTTACCTTATTAAATTCAAACAATAATTACATACTAAAAATAACGCCTCCCAAGAGCTATCTTGAAACACCTCTTGACATGGGTAGCGGTTTCAAAGGCTAACTGGACGGATAAGAACCCCGACTATAAATATAACTCCTCCTAAACTGAGGAGAGAGAGAAATCGAAAAAAGAAAAAGATACTCAAACAAGCGAGTGCGCTAAAGCGGAGCAAAATCCTTACAATTCACACTCATCCCTATCCTTTTTATATTGCAGCATTTGCTTTCCTTCCATATCTTTTAATTTAAGAAGAAGGATTCCTAATTTGAGTATCAAATGATATATCAGAGAGCGAGTCTTGTATACCTCTTCCTTTTAGTTAGATTTATTGTGGTGTGTAGGATAAGGATTTATAAACACAAAGGCTGGACTCGATTCACCTCCAAAAAGAAAATCCCGACTCTCTAATTCCTACGACAACTCGAATCCCTGAGACACATCAATATGAATAGGTGAATCTGTGCTTATTGATAATGTATTTCATTTATTACTCATATTATGATTTTATTTTCAAATGTTTTTCAAAAATATTCAGAAAAATATTTATATATGCATAACATATAGTAATATAATTTTTAAATAATGTTCAACAATATAAAAAAACAAACCTTTAAATGGCCTAGAGCAACTGCTTATGTCCACTATGGAAAAATCATTTACGAAGGAACAAATAGAGTATCCACCAAGTTAAGTCCCAATCTAGAAATCAAAATGAAAAAGATGTTTACAAAGAATTAAAAGAAATTCATTCAGAAAACATTCCAAAAGCTAGGTTCATTTTGCAGTCACAATTCTCTAACTCCTTTGCATGTTAATCAAAATCATTCAGCATCACTAAGAGAGCAGATGAGATCTTTCCTCACAAACTCAATTTAAATGGAATGGGATATATGGAGATTGAATTGTTCCTCCACATGCTCTATTTTGAAGAGCAGAATTTAAGTGTATTGTTAGAAAATTTGTACAACATATGTCTACTCGTTAAAAATATTTTCAGTTGTCCATCTGCTTCTTGTATATTGATTCTCAATTTTGATCTTACCTTGATTTTTATCCATGCAGAGATGATAATTACAAAAAATTGTCAATGCTTGTGCCATTGACATTTCCTACCATAGAGGGTCATTTGTCTTCGGATTAGTTACTCCCTCATGAATATTATATTTATTATATATACGCAGATTTTGTTGCACTAGTTCGCTACATGAAACTTTATGGAAGGCTTGAATAATCCACATTTGAGCGAAGGAGGTTTTTTAACGAGAGCAGTAGATGGTGTCTAATCTATGCATGTTGGAACACTCATGCTTGAGTAGTACTAGCACTTGCGTTTGAGGCGCATATGAGGAAGCGCATGCGTGCGGATAGCAATAAGAGGCGTGCCTGATAGGGTGCTCATGCACCAATAGTCGAAAGCGGGCACAAGCAGAATTTGCATATGGTGTTCGAATGCCGGGGTCCAGTATAAAAACCTATGTGATTTTTATGGCATTCATTATGAGATTTTTAAACACATTGGGTGGCCAACTAAAGAAAAAAAGAGACAAAAAGGAGAAGATATTGGTCAATCGTTTGAATTCCAAATCTTGTTCTGACTTTTATCATCATTGAATATATTGTTCGATTTATTGTTTTAAATATTTTACCAGTGGTTTCTCATTTAGTTTTTATCTATTATTCCATTTGCCTCGATTTACTAATGTTGTAGTGAAATCAAAGATGTTGTTGGAGTTTGTGTAACAATTCTCACAATCTTAGTGGATTTTATACATACTCAAGGTCTCACAATTTTACCACTCCCATTTATGGGGATTTCTATATAAAATTTGTATATCTTTCTTTTACTCTTTATTGTGGTTGTTGTGATTATTTGTGAATTGTCTTTACGCTCTCTCATATATTCAATCATCGAACTCTATTTTCGATTTATGTAGAAATTTGGTTTCAATTTGGTTGTGAAGTTTTGTGTATTGAGCCCAACAAGTAATATTAGAGAGTTAGGTTGCTTATGTTTGTTGTTGGTTGAATCAATGGAGGGTGTCAACAAAATGATTTGTTTTAATGGCATGCAATTTGATATGTGGGGGGATCAAGATGAAGGATCTTTTGTTCGTTAAAACTTTACACCTCCTAGTGTTCTCTACACTAAAGCCGGAGTCTAAATATGATGATGATTGGGCTTTTGAGCACAAATAAGTTTATAACTATATTTGATAATTTGTGAATAACAGTTAATGCCAATGAAGTACTAGAAAGAGAGCTCCATTGTCGATCATTTTAATGAATTCCACAATCGCATTGATCATTTATCTAGTATGGGCATAAACTTTAATGATGAATTAATTGGCTTGTCGTTGTTAATCACTTTACCTAATTCTTAGGAGCTCTTCCGAATTTCTATTGCCAATTCCGTTTCTAACGGTGTTGTAACATTAGAAATAGCCAAGGGTGGTGTTTTTATTGAGGAGATGACTGGAATCGTAAGGCTTTTTGTCCTTGCATTTTGAAGCATTGGTCATGGAGTCATAGAGAAGAGGTAAGGGAAGAGGTCCCAAGTTAGATAAGAAGAGCCATATCAAGTCCAGATTGAGGTACGAAAACCTTTACTGTTATCATTGTGGGAAGAAAAGCCATGTTAAGAAATATTATTATAAGTAGAAGCATGAGAATGGGGATAGAAGTGGAAGAAAAACCGAGAGATTTGTTATGAAGAGGTGGCTTCTACTGTGACCAAATTCGATCTTCAGGTTGTATGCGAAGAGGTAATCAACTTTGTCAACTATGATACAAGTTAGGTGATTGATAGTGGTGCAACACTCCCTGTGATGTTGCGGAGAGAGTTCTTTACATCCTATATATATTGTGATTTTGAGATATTGAATATGGACAATGATGGCTTATCACGGTGGTGGGGCATGGCAATGTGTTTGACTACTAGATTTGGCACTAGATTAACTTTGAGGGATGCTTGACAAGTTTCGGACATACGGTTGAATCTAATATTGACCCGAAAATTTGATAATGAACGTTATTACAACACCTTCTATGAGAGCTTATGGAAATTTACTAGAGAGTCTTTAGTGATGGCATGTGGCAAGAAATTATCAAATTCATATATATTGCAAGTCTCAGTCTCAAATGGTCACCTGAACTCAACTAACGATGGTGAATCCTTTGAGTTTTGGCATAAGTGGGTCAGTTATATGAGTGAGAAGGGGTTAAACTATATTTCAAAAAAGAGCTTCATTTTGGGAGTGAAATAAGCTAAAATGAAGAATTACTACCATTGTATGGCTAGAAAGTAAAAGAGAGTTTCCTTTTATGGAAACTCATTCACAAAAAAGGCTAACATTTTTAATCTTATGCGCACTCATATATGTGGTCCATTGAAGGTAAAAACTTTTGGTGGTGTATTGAACTTCATTACTTTCATTAATGATTGTACGAGAAAATTATGGATGTATCCCTTTAAGTTGAAGGATCAATCTTTTGAGGCCTTCAAGCAATTTTGTGCATTGGTCAAAAGACAAATAGGAAAGAAGCTAAAGTATATCCGTAGTGACAATAGACGATAGTACTTTAAGCCATTTAATGCATATTTTTGCTCGCAAAGCATCCGACACCAAAAGATTACACTTATGATGCCATAATTGAATGCAGTGGCCAAAAGAATGAACAGAATATTGATTTAGAAAGTATCATATATTTTATCAGAGGTAAAGATACTCAGTATCCTTTGGGGGAAAGCCGTGAATGTCGCGACCCATTTATCAAACTTTCACTAAGTGTTCCATTGAATGAGGATTTTTTAACAAAGTGTGGCTTTGGAAGGAGGTCAATTATAATCATTTGAGAGTATTCGGATACAAAGAATACATTCATGTCCTACAGAAGAGAGAACCAAACTTGATGTCAACAAGAGGGAATGCATTTTTCTTAATTAAGGTAAGAACGAATTTAGCTAATGGTTTTACGATCCGTTGAAAAAGAAGCTTGTAAGATCGAGAAAAGTTATGTTTGTAGAGGAAGAGACAATCGAAGTCATTGGCAAGACTAAGGAAGCTTCTTCTTATGAAAATAATTGCCTAAGCAACATTGACCCAATACTAACAACTCCATAACCCAATAAGGTGGAGGGTGGTGAAGATACAGGTGATGCTCCAACTCATGTGGACTTTAAGAACGAGCATGTTGATGCTGATGATGTCACTTGATGTTATACTCAAGCCTACACCAGCCAATGATCTGCAATAGATAGACATCCTTCAACTTATTTATATGTTAATGAGTATGTGTTGTTTATTGACAACGAAATGCTAGAATATTTTGATGAAGCGATGGAGGATAAGCATACACAGTAGATGGATGTTGTGTAAGACAAAATGATGTTTCTGTATGAAAATCACATGTTTGAGGTGATTAAGTTACCTAAAATTAAGCAGTCATTTAAAAATAAATGGGTGTACTAATTAAAGTTTGAAGAAGGCAATTTGCAAAAGAGGTATAGAAAATGTTGGTTGGAAGGTTTTCAATCAATGGAAAGATATTAATTTCGAGAATATCTTCTCTCTCGTGGTGAAGATGTCATGTATTTATGTTGTGCTCGTTTTGGCAGCATACTTTGATCTAGAGGTGGAACAATTTGATATGTAGATGACATTCCTCCATGGCAACTTGGAGGGGGAGATCTAATTGGAGCAATCAGAGGGATTCAACTTTGAGGGAAAGGAGCATATGGTGCGTTGTTTGAAGAAAAGCCTTTATGGCTTTAAGTAAGCCTTGAGATAATGGTATAAAAAGTTTGAATTTACAATGATGGAGCAAGATTACCGAAGACAACTTTGGACCATTGCATTGTATGCAAAGGTTCTTCAAGCAAAACTTTGTGCCCCTTTTACTCTATGTAGATGATTTACTCATTGTTGGTAATATTGTGTCTTGAATTAGCGTGCTAAAGAAGTAATTAAGCAAGTCTTTTACCGTGAAAGACTTGGAATTGGCGAAGCAAATTCTTAACATGAGAATATTTTACAATCAAAAGGGGAAGAAGTTATGAATGTCCTAAGGGAACTACATTGACAAAGTATTTCAACGCTTCAATATAGAAAATTTTAAATCGGTTGAGACTCCTCTCGCCAATTTCTTCAAGTTGTGTGCCTAACAAAGTTCTCCTATGAATGAGGAGAAGATTGAGATGAGTAAGTCTCCTTATGCTTCTACAGTCAATAGTTTAATGTATACTATGGTGTATATGAGATTGGATATAGGTCTCGTAATGGGAGCGGTTAGCCAGTTCATTTTTAATTTGAAGAAGGTATATTGGTCCGCTGTGAAGTAGATTCTCAAATATCTTCAAGGCACTTCTAGAGTATACTTGTGCTTTGGTAACAACAAGTCTTTTTAGTCTGGTTTACAAACGCTAACATGGCAGATGATATTGACTTTAGAAAGTTCCCTTTGGGATCTTTGATTAGTTTACAGGAAGAGTGGTATCTTGACAATCGAAATTACTAAAGGATGTTGTACTATCTTCCATTGAGATTGAGTTCATTGCGATGACTGAAGTAAGGAAGGAGATTATATGTATAAAGAAATCTATCCACAAGATTGGCTTTAAGAAAGAGAGATATATGTTGCTTTTCTATATTCAAAGCACAATCCATAAGATATCATTGGGTGGGGTACGCATTTAACTTGAGTTGATGATGCTAAACAAGGTCAAGATGGACAATAATGATTTGGACATGTTGACAATGGTAGTACAAATAGGGAAGTTTAAAATGTACTGAGAAATAGTCGGAATGATGTTGGCTCCCACAAAGTCGTGAGAGGAAGTTTATTAGGATGGTCATTCGTTTGTAAGTCTCATATCCATTGTATATATATATTATTTGTTTTATTGGCTGGCCACGTGGAGTTTTGTGGAAGGTTCAGATGATTCACGCTCGAGCGAAAGAAGTTCTTCAATGAGAGGATTGGATGACATTTGATCCATATACGTTAGGACACTCATGTTGGAGTAGCAATAACATTTGTGCATAAGGGGCGCTTGAAGTGGCACATGTGCCAGGGTAGCAGTAGCAGGTGCGCCTGACAGGCCATGCTTGTGCACCAATAGCAGATGTATGCAAGTAGAATTTTGCTGTGGCATTTGAGTTAGCATTCGAACGCCAACTCTTGTACAATTTTGAAGGCATATATTGGGAGATCTTCAAAAAATTTGGGTGGTAGACTAGAGAGAAAGAGAGAGAAAAAGAAGAAGATATTCGTCAATTGTTTGGTCTTCGAATCTTGTTCTACTTTCTATCTTTGTGTATGTTGTTTAATTTGTTATTTTTGGACATTTTACCATTAGTTTTTTTTTTATCTAATTTTCATATATTGTGGTATTTGTCTCAATTTACCAAATTATAGTAAAACTAAGGAATATTGTTGAGATTTGTGTAACTGTTTTCACAATATTAGTAGATTTTATATAAACGTAATATTCTATTATTTTACCCTTTTCATTTAAAGAGATTTTTCACATAAAAGTTGTGTTTTGCTTTTACTTATTATTGTCGTTGTTATGATTTTTTGTGAATTGTTATTTCGTCTTCTCACATTTTTGACCAACGGGCTTGGTTTTTGTTTCTTGCTGAGATTTGTTCTCGGTTTGGTTTTGAAGCATCGTGTCCCGAGCCTACCAATTTGGTTATTGGAGCCACCTGTTAAAGTGATGATCCAATCAGAATGTCATTCAGAGTTCATATGCATTCATTATGCTAAATTGGGGCAATGATTAGGTGATGTTATCAATTTGGTTAAATTTTATCAAAAGACTCTGAATTCATTAATCATATCTTGTCACCACCTTACCTGTTT
>JAODPA010152957.1:3625-14835 GCA_025585075.1 Nepenthes mirabilis
CTAATTTTATTATTCAATTAACTATTGATGAATTGAATTACTATTAGGAGATTTGTTTATTCTTTTTCCCCTAGTAATCACTACTTCTCCCTTTTATCTATTCTCTTCTCCGCTTCTCCCCTTTCCTCCTTTTTCTTCTACTTCCCTTCCCTATTAGCTCTTCTCTGCATCAACTATACTCCACAATACTCTTGAGAACTCGAATATAAGGCTGGGCGAACATGAAAGTTAAATGCACAGTCAACTCACTAGACTTGAGGAAATATTTCAAAGCAGCACAACAATAAGTCAAGGATATTTTACTTTGAGCCCTTTAATTTGTTACTTGATTCGAGCTTCATAAGCTTTGTTCAACTTCTGATCAAGTGCGAGCTTGGAGTGCTAAGTACTTAATGTGACCAAGAAGTGTTGTTGCAGTGTTGGGAAAGAGTAGATATGGCTAACATAGGTCTTCCAAGGCTAAACTACGTATCAGCATTAAAAGACAAAAGCATACTATTTTTGCCAGATGGAAATAGTTTTCTGCTCAGGGGCAAGGCAATACAGCCAGTTGAATTTTGGCACTAATCCTTAGGGATTCAAATTTAAGAAATGTTCAAGGATTCAGCTGATGGAAACTAATTCAAACATTTGAATTATGTTATGATTCCACCTCAAAATAATGTCAAACAGGTAGGTCCAGGGGTAGGTCTGATCACGACATGGATTCATTCTGCTGAAGCAAAATTCAATCAACAATAACAAGAATGTAATCCAACTGAAAATATTTCAACAGACTTGAATCAACTGAAATCAGAAATTACAAAATTGAACCATAGGCATAGAGGTGGCAAAATGGTTGAAATTTTGAGCTTTGAAATCAAGCGAACAATGGTTAAGTTGGTTAAATGTAATCGAGACAATTGAATCAAGGACTCAATTGACCTAATGCATCAGATACGTTTTTTGAGGACAAATGGAATGCATTCAAGGCCCTGCCTAAGTGACTAAACTAGTGTGCTCACATTCTGTGTGTGTTCTATTCATTTTTATAGCACCCAATTTATATCAAGTACATGAAACAAAAACTTAACCTAACTATTACAAAACCCTCTTCAACTTGTTGCACACTTGGATGCAAGAATATGACATGTTGGCTTCAATAACTTTTTGCTCCTTTTGCTTTTGGTGTGAAGTTGTTCAAAAGCTTTCCTGAACTTGCTCAATTACATCATCAAAACTTTGGTATTCCATCCTAGGTAAACAGGCACTTGTTAAGATAGTTATTTGGAAGTTGATTGTGCAATTGATGCAAACATTGTCCTTGAAAAGTGTTTTCTAACAATAAATAATTAATTGATTTAGAGAGTGGGGCGAAGCAGTGCACAAGATTCCCACATTAGGGGCCTAGGGAGAGTTATGAATCCTTACCCTACATTGCAAAAAGGTTACTTTGATTAGAACCGCAAGCTGCAGCCCACAAATGGCAACCTTACCATTGTGCCAAACCAAATGCCTAAATTTGAAAGTAATTCACAGAAAATTGGTATCTTAATTGCACCTTAACAAGTGTTATAGTTGCAGTTGCAACAATTAACTAGATACTTCCATTAATGCCATTGCTTGTGGCACTATTTAATTTTTCTGAAAGAATAATAGTAATGCCCAATATGCTTTTCAACTTCTTCCTGTTTACCTGGAACTCAGCTTTTAGGTTAGAATAAGTCTTGCCATATTTGTATTCAATAAACAAACAAACATTTATATTAATAGATTATGTTTGGAGGCAAAAAAAATGGAGTTGGCCTACAAAACTTGGCATGAGAAAAAAAGGAATTTATTGCAATTCAACTTTGAGTGGATATCACATAGATCTAGCAAAATGGCTAGGAAGGATGTGGAAGATTTGGTCATGTTTAAATTAGACCAGTATTTAACATCAACAATGTTGGAAACTGTGATGCAAGTACTAAGGATACTAAACTCCTCCATTACAACTTCAGAGGAATGCACTCAATTGAGCTAGGAACTACAGTGTATTCGTCAAACTTCTCAACTCAACCTCTCATCTTTGCTAAACCCCTATTTGATGATTACTAATTCTCAACCAGGGGTGCCTTCATTTCAACTGTTCACAACACTAAAAATTTCTCCAGGTTAATGCAGGCCATAATCTATTGCTATTTTCAAACAAATGGAAGGGTAAAACTATAATGTGTTAGCATCTTCTGAAATAGTTTCATGCCATCAAGGTTGGCAAGCAATTAAGAATGGATCAAAATTCTTGAACACACTGCAGCTATATCGTTGTGGCCTTCCCATTCCTACTGAAGTTAGCCACAGAACCATCAAATTCAAATGTAGTTGCCGCCATTCTGATACAACATACAGGCCATAAGAAGGGCCATCAAATATCAGGATCTACTTGTTCAAATAGTGACAAAATGTCTGGAAAGATAGAACATACAAGACATTAAATGTGAAAACCAGATAAGAACAATTAGGAACATCTCACCATCATATGCAAGCGGCCTACTATATGACTTCCAGTCAGTGACTGTAATGCAGCTAAGTTCTGGGAAATTGCTGGTGACTGATTACCATGGGTAATGTCTGGCAAGCGTGAAGGGTGCCCACATTGCTGAGAATGAGAGAAATTGGTTCCCTGTTGGTTCTGGTGAAGCGATTGATGATGATTCTGCTGAATCGACTGAAACTGAGGCTGAGGGGCCAATGGCAGTGTATGATGCTTGGAAGATGTCTGCTGATGACTTTGTGTCTGCACAAGGCACATTGTCAATTTATGTTGATTGGAAAGTAACATAAGCATCTGCCTTGGGTTCAATGAGAACAATGGATTACCAGAAATGAGCATCAAGAGAGCAGATAAATAGACAGCAGTCAGCAGGGTGTGAAAATTAGACAGAAAGTATATCTTATTTATAAGGTTGGACTCTCTCATTTTCGTCCCATTTCTAAAATAAACTCCCTTTACTTCTATTTTGGAAATATATATATATATATATAAAGAGAGTCATTAACTAAAAATTTGTGCATAGTAGATTTTGGCTAATAATAAATATCTAGAAGGCCTTTGCGCTGTATGATCAGGATCACATTTATTGACCGAATGGCTCACTTCAATAATTTTATTTTCTCTGCACTCTGATCATTATCCTTCATCTGCAAATAGTCTTTTAGACCACATTGGGAATGACTTTTGTACTCCTTGATTTTATATTTCCTGATTTCTTGTGATGAGACATCCCAGTGGCATCCTATGAATGGTACAACAGGAAAAAACGGAAGAAAAGAATAAGTAAAGCATGTAAAAAATGAACTTCAAGATAAACCTAGATAATGATATCTTACATCAGCCATGGATAGGAAGTTGTGGGGGCTAGACATGGGAGAAGAGTTATCTGTGCCAGGATATGACTGTAAAAAATAAAGAATTAGCTCTTTTGTCAACTGAAATCAGAAATGCTGAACATATGTAACGTGTCTAGATGACAAGATCAAACTTACAGGCAAACCAGGGATATCTGTCAAAGAGTTTGATGTCACACGCCTGTATTTATGTCTTGGGGAATAAAATTTATAGTCCAATGCAGAAATAACTACTTCATTTCGACCTGTTAATCTCTTAAACCTGCAACAGCAATTGTGCTAGTCAAAGACATATATGTCTTGTTAGGACCAAATCAATTTATGAGCAACAACTCAATATGATATTCACTTAGAATAAATGCAAATAAAAAAGAAACACAGATGAGACGAGGTTGCTTTCTCGATCATTTCCTTGGAAAAGGATAAAGTGCACATTGAAGTGGCCTTCATTGGAAGTAATTGGTAAGAATTTCAACCATAGATAAAAACAGGAGAACATTTCAAGGATTAAGATTGTTTGTGATCTTCATTATATACAATAAGATTTGAATAAAAACGCAATGTTCAACACTTGGTTAGCAGGAGCATCATTTACAATTGAACTGAAGCACTAGGCCCATCATCAGCGACCAATGTTTGAGATAATCTAGTGCTATCAATATCTCTAATAGGAGGCTGTTCAGGAGCCGGCTCCTTCACTTTCCATATCTTTTTTTCTTCTTCTTCCCCCTCTTGCCTTCTATCTTTCCCTCTTCTCTTCTATTTCACTGAAATATATGTGCCCTTTTTGCATTTTCTCTTTCTTCTTATCTATGATAGCTTCACATAGACATAAAGAGTAACTGGACACAAACAAAGATATATCAAAAAGGAGGATAGTAAAAGAACTTTTTTTCATTTTAGGACAACAAATAAAAAGTTCAAAACCCTCCCCCACCCCTCTTTTTCCCATTAATCTGAGGTTCATTGGTCCTAATATTACATAATGAGTGGCAGCTAGTCTTTATTCTATAAATCCACCCCACCACCAACCACACAATTTAGTTGAGGCACAAGTTTGCAGGAGTCATCAAACTAACATCGAAGGAACAGAACAGCCATCACACATTTTTTTGGGAACTTAAAAGCCATCAAAGTTAAATAAAAAAGGAAAATTTACCTAGGAAAAAGTAGTGAATTGATGATTTTAAACCTAATCAACTTAATAAGCATAACTCCACCACTTCTTTATAATTTGATCACATGTAACTTTGATGCCTTATAACTTTTAAGCCTTAAAAATTGTTTGATGACATTAGGTATGTTTTCAAATACCTTTTCCTTTCATAATCTTGGAGGCCAAACCATGGAAACACTATACTTTGTAACAGATTCAACAATCAAAAAGCTTCCGATTTAATTGGTGCAGACATTGAAGGATCAGCTAACACTAGAAAAGAAAGGGTTTTCTATACTTATTTAAGAAATAGTCCAGTGCATATCAGTCCAGCATTGCTGCATCTGGGAAGTTTTTGATATGCACAACCTTGTCTATGCATTTGCTAAACTGGACTGTTAAATAAAATTTTTGAGCTCCAACTGGCTTAAGTACCATGATATTCTTAACAATATTCTGAAGCAGGCTCAGAAATGTACTAATGAAAGTAGAAGGCAGAAGGGGCATCAGAAGCATGCATAGACAGTTTTAGCTTACCATTCTACATCATCAACAGGCACAGTATTTGGTTTCTCAACAATATCCAAACCATTAACCACCACAAAACGAACCCGCTTCTCTTCTTGTACTACCAATTCTGGAAACCTTGTCCTCGTCTCTAGAGAAGTAGCCAGTTCCCGTCTTTTAAATGTATAGGGTCCTGTTGAGTAAAATGAAAGTTTACAAAGTCAAATATGTGAGCAAAATAAGTGCTTTATATTATTAATTTTTATGCTCCTTTAGCTTGTAACATACACATACACTTCTGAAGGAGAAATGATCCCCAACAAAACCCTAAAAAGACGCAACTAGTTACAACTTGCAAAATGATTAAGTACATAGGCAAATGAAAGTGGGAATAGAAAGCTAAGATTTCTATCACTCAAATCTGTCTCCCAGCCACTTTACAATCTTAGAAACTAGCTCAACCACTCAAGAAATAGTCACCAACCTTATGTGCACATGTGCCATAAATTCTATTTAGGTATCCTAAAGCAGATACTTAACCAAACAGAAATTAATGAGGTAATCAACACTACCTTTCCTTGGAAATTTTTTAGCTAGCTTTCTGTACAAGCCACCAGCTGCTTCAAGGGCTACTCCAATTGTCTTTTCACGAAATCCATTAAGGGTAGCAAGCCTAGTGTTTACTTCATTTACTAGAGTTTCATACATATTTGCCACGTACATCAAAGGCAAAACAAACCTTGGATCTCCTTCATATTGGACCTCTCCAGACCTCCTCTTATTTAATTTATCTTGCACAGGCTGAGCAGTATACTCAGTCTCAGAATCTGGGACTTCAATAACATGCTCGTTAATGAAGTGGTCCACAATAATTTGCAAGAATCTTGCCCTAGCAGTCTCAATCGGCAACACATCTGATAGATGATGCAGACAAAAGAACTGAGATTTGCAGAAGTGGCAACCAAGAATGTATAAAGTACAGCTGGATCTTAACCCAAAATTTACAGGACAAAGAAGAAATCCTGCTAATTTTCAAACTGGAGATCTTTTCATTGGATTAGATAAACCAAACTGAAACTCACCATTTATAGTAAACATATCAGAAGAGATCCTTAGAGAGCCATTACTTTCAAGGCTAGAACGATCTTCTTCCACTCCAACACCATGAAGTTCTATAGCATTCCTATAGGACTCGTTCATGCAGTCCTGGAAAATAAAACACAAAATACATGAGACTTATTATTGACAATCTTAGCTTAGGTCCAACAGAAAAAGAGGAAAGGGGAATAATTAAGCTAATAACTTCATCTTCCCCTTTTGCCTGTGTTGCGTTAAGAAGCATTTGCGTCAAATAGTTAATAAGCACTTCAAACTACCATTATCTCCTCCAGAACCTTTGTGTGAATAACCTAATTGGGGTATAACTCTCTAAATACTAGCAATTTGGAGAGGATAGCTGGGAATCTCATAAATCCCATCTTCAAAAGACACATAGGTGCAATATGCAAACTCCTTCCTGCCTTGTTCCACACCTGTTGTTTCTTATGTATGTGTAGGCCACTATCATCAACAACCATTGCCCTAAAAAGCATAGACACCTCTCTCAAGCCAACAAATTGATGTCTGACAAGTATTGACATTGACTTGTGTGCGTCACAATTACATGTTTCTGACACATTTTAGCACGTGTGGCAGATTTTTTATTTCAGAAAATTGCTGTCATTCACAAAAATTAAAGAAGCTTGGGGTTATTTAGTAATTTATAAAATTTACATTTTAAAAGTTTGCTCTTATTCCAACCCTCACCTCGTTTTTCATTTTGTCAGGGATTTAGTCAGAGAGGGGGAAAGAGAGGAGCAAATCGAAAAGCAATTGTTCATAGCAACACAACCGCGAAGTGAAGGCAGGGATTGAAGACAGCACAATCTCAATGAGATTGCTCCAGCAAAGATGAAAAGAAGCAACGAAATGGCCTCTTGCAGTGTTGTTTGTGATTCTAGAGGACCAAGATCAACTAGCATCTCAGATTTTTCAACTCGTTTGGTATTCCCTAAACATCCCGTTCCTTCTCCAAGTGTTAATATTTCAACCTTGTTCACATAAAAACCCTACCTGAGTTTTTGGTTCAGTTTCTTCTTATTTGTCTTGCATCTGAAGAGGTTCCTGCAACCACTATTTCCTCCCTCTGAGGCTATTCCTGATGAATATCACACCAGAATCATATACCTTCTTAGTTTCATAATTCCCACGTAGTCAGTTGCTTTGAATCACTTGCTCGTATTCTTCAATTAATTGTGTCATCAATAACTTAGCATCTTGTTAAAGCTTTACTATTGTTATACCTGTTTTGTACCTTGGTATGACAGGTGCCGTATTTTAGTAATGTTGGCCAGGGAGACGTGTCTATTATTTTGACACAGGGTATGGAGCACAGATAGATGCAGTATGAGTTATTGTATAATAAAACAAAAACTTGTTTACACACATGAAAGAGTTAGAAATATGAATATTTGGATGGGAGAATAAGAAAAATCTATTTTTTATTGCCAATTTTTTGTGCAGAGTGATATTATTTCATCAATTATATTCTCATATCTATAAATAAATCAATATATACTCAACGTGTTGTATTTTCATTATTGGAAAATAACATTGCCAATATCTTGCTTCTCAGCCAGATCAATGTCTATGCTTCTCAGCCACTACTCCCAAGAACTGATCACGTCACTCCTGAGAGCCCACCATCAGAAGTTCACCACTGACAAAAAGCTGAGATCACACCTCCTCTCATGCACATCAAACATGAACAGTATATGCTTCACCATAATGAGACCTAGCACACACCCACTACTACACTGCACAATAAATCAACTATTCCAATGACAGTTCACCTATGTGATATCCATGGAAAACCACTGATGACATCACCCATTGTTACTCCAAAATAAACCATGTTGATCATATTGGGTGATAGAATTATTGTTGAAATAAATCAATCAAAATTTCAACTACAATCAAACGTAGTCAATGTTTATACTGTTCATGTCATTTTAAGTTGATTTTTCAATAATTTGATTCGGTTTCACCTTGTAGGATTCCATTGTCACAGCTACCAATGATATATGGGTGTTGGAGGTGCTCTTGAGAAGAGAGCCAATGAAAAAGGTTTGATATGAGATTCTATGGGTGGAGGAGGTGTAGGTGGTGGTGAGGGCAGGTAATGCATGCAGTTGCAGCTGACAGATAAGTGGCAAATGAGAAAATGGACAAGCCTGGTCTCAAAACCATTCACTTAGGACACCAGGTAACTAGACATATGCCATCAAAACAAACTTCAAACTGACACATTTTTTCGTTGACTCCTTAGATGAATAAAATTGTAATTGGTAGAATATAAACTCATTATTGGACCTTCATCTAATAGCTTAAAATTTTAGGTATGTTGGCTTCTTAACATAGTTTTAGCCCTTTTATGACCAAATGGTCATGAGTTCAAATCCTAAAACCCCTCATTTTCTTATAATTATTTCTTAACATATAATATGGATTAGGTTTATGCTTACTTCGCACTTCAAGCCCAAAAGAACATTCATGTGAAGGGGGTGGGTTAGTTAATAAAACGATTACTAGGCTTTCACCTAACATCTTAATCTTTTTCGGTTTGTTGATTCTTGATAATAAATGATGAACAAATATTTTTTTACAGAAAGTAAACAATTCAAGATCTAGTTAGCTAAACTACTAGAAGCCCTGATTCCAATAAGATTAACATAGAAAAAAAAAAATAGGGTGGATAAGAAAGTTTTTTAATTAAATTCTGCATTACATTTACATATTGAAAGAAGTAAAGGGAAAAGGAACAAAACTTGTGCAAGATTCCACGCATGAGTAATTTCAAAAGTTAAGATTTGGAGAGAATGATGGAAACAGTCAAAAGAAGAAAAGTTTGTTCAAGATTCGAAATTAGTTTTCAACATTTCCCAACTTGCATCCCTATCCTAACCCTCAACATGCCATGATGCAAATATTCTACCAAAACTTTGTAAAAATTAAATCAGTGCATTCACTTTAGATAGATTGTAAAACTTTGCTGCCAATGATGCCTTGGAAAGATGGTTAATGCTATGGCTCTGAGAGAAGGACCCGGTTCAATCTCCCATACCGCAACTTTGCTCAGTGAACAAATAAATAGATGAGCAAAACTCTTCATATCTGCTTCATGCATTCTATTGTTTCAGAAAAAAATAAATAGTTGCAGACTGAAAAAACAGTACTTTACAATGCAAGCTTTAAAGATATGGCTGAAAAAAGTTTTCTAGGCAGAGATTCCATCATGTTGGTATATTAGTGGATAATCCAAGGGTGACAAATATTTTAGCATAGATATGGAACTAGGAAAACCATGTTGCATAAGAACTAGATCACCCTAGTTTGTTCTAAATTTCTCGAGTACATAAGATAAGCCAGCTTGGGCAACTTTTTCTCAATGTTGAGGGCTTGGTAAATTTTTGAGTGCCCTGCATGTGAAAAGAAGCTGCTGGAAGCTGCCACTTTAGGGAAGCTTGGTGGAGTTACTTCCTAGCAGCAGTTGCAGAGATAGGCTTTCAAACACCCATTATTAATCCCATGACATTTACTGAAATGACACCCCAATCTCTGAATAAACTCTATTCATATCTTTCATCCTACCCATGGAAAAAAAGAAAAATGAAAAAAACACACACCAGTCTTTTTAAGTTGTAAATTTACAGGGACATAGCACAACCACAGTCTAGTATACAAGAGATAATTATTGCTTGCAAGCATCCATATTGGCACACTGATTTCCAAACACATCTTTGATACGTACAACAATAAGCCAAACAGATGTTTCTTGGCTGCAAGTCTTATCCTACCCCCATTTTTTCTCCACAACAATACTCCCTCCAACCTAAAAAATTCTCTAGCAATTCATTCTGCAATGTCCATAAACTATTACTCACCATTGTACCAAAGAACTATTTTTCCCCTTTCTCGTACTGCCATTTATCAAAAATATTTCTTTTTTGTAATGATCGTTCCGTAGAAAATGTTGAGGGGTAACTACGAAAATCGTAGGATGCATCTAGAATCCAAGTGATATGTTGGTCTACACCCCAAAAAAACTGCAAAGATGTCAATCATCCTTCTCTTCTTAAAATTTGTGCCATTAAGTGAGACAATCTTGTAACACTCAGATCAATTCTCTTTCTCAAGACTTCTCTAAAGTTTTCAATGTGCCACACAGCTAATATGTGTAAAAATTTACAAAGTCAAAGGAGTTATTTCCAATAGTCATAAATAATACGCTATGCTTGGATTAACAATGAGTGGTTGAGATTCAAGAACTCCACCAGTACTCCACAGAAAAAGAAGTAGGATGCGATAGGATGAGTATAATTCACTAAAGAAGTGGTTTGCTCGTGGAAATAATCGCTCAATGAAATGGAAAACAGGAAAAAAAAAATGAAGGCTACATGGTTTATTTATTTATAACTGTACTATATCGGAAAAAATCAAATTCAAAACAACGTATACTCACAACATTGTTAGGATCTTCATCATGGTTTAAACTCTCTTCAGTGACAGCATCACGATCGACTGCTTCCATACTGTCAATATCGCAGGCAGGAAGAGAATTGGCAGTGTTGAGATCGTGCAAAGAGCCTCCAATATACGAATTTTCTGATCTTAACTCACTATAATTCTGAACCGGAACCCTAGTTCCCATCAATTTAAAACAGAGCTACACTAAAACCCTTAATTATAGTTTCATCAATAACCCAGCTTAATTACAGCAGTTCCAGCTCTTCTCCTCCATTTTCAACTTCTGAAGAACCCCTCAAAGAGAAAGTGTAAGTCTGCAAAGAATCAAGAGAATGAGTGAGAAGTTATTTTCCCGCTAGAAGAAGTTTTGAAGAAGAAAAGGAAGGGAATGCTGCCAACGTATATACCAAACTGAGAGTGAGAAAGAGGCGAAGAAGTGTCGAGTTCCATACCTGAGACCGTACCTGAGATGATGCAATGGGGAAAGCAGCCTCCAAACCTACCACCGATCTCCGCACCAGCTCCCAAGCCGGCCGCGGCGTTGGTGTTTACAAAAAATTAAAATCATTGTAAGGGGTATAACACTACGGAATGGGAATTAAAAATATTAAAT
>JAODPA010152968.1:0-14834 GCA_025585075.1 Nepenthes mirabilis
ATTATAGATTAGAAATGAAAAATCAGGAATTATAAATTGATTGAATACAACTGTAAAAACCATTTTTTTTCAAAGAACAAAAGAATGGGAGAAGTTATCTGAATCAAAATCCTGTCACAAAAACTGCATCTCTTCGTTACATATATATAAGTTTTGAACATCTAATCCTTCATAGAGCCTACAATATAGAAAGCTTCTTGCCACCCATATATTAAATCAATTGAATTATCCCTAATGTGATTTGCCAATATTTCTATATGATATTGGAGCATAGCCAGCTTGTTTATCGCAGCTAAAATTAGGATAATGTGCACATAAGACTAGAATATTGCTCAGAGTTATATATTTCATTGGAAACTTAATACTAATTTTGAAGAAAAACCAGTTAAGATTCTTTCATTCAAATGGTTCCTCAGCTCATTTAAGGGTAAACGTTGCTTTTCATAAAATAAATAGTATAGATTAGAAGTGTGGGTATTGGTATTTAGGATCTCATATCATATGAAAAAGAAAATAGATGCCTCTTATAATAAGGTTTAAATATCTTTATAATAACAGATATTATACCAAAAAAAATTCAAAAAAAAACACAAAACCATGCATGTATATATTAATATTTGCGGCCTAACACGAATAATATGGTATCATATTGATTCTGATCCTCACAAAAAAGATTGCATCCCATCTACTTTTAATATCCATCACCCATTTTATGAGAATAAATCTTGGCCCTTGGATGGGTGAACTAAGGAGGCATTTGAATGGGAGGACCTTAACAGATCCCTTCCAATGGAAATATATCAAGGCTGCTTTGTCAGGCTTCCATATTTCAAGTTCACTTCTCTGTTGCCCTACCTGCACAGTCATCATCTCAAGGGAAAGGAAAGGGGGGAGAGGAGAAAATTTCCATAGGATGTTGAAGAACATAAGAGTAATCAAATCTCCCAGCTACGTAATGGAAATTCAAAAGCCATCAATAAGGAAACTGGGGATTTCACACAAGAACAATGTTGTTTCTTCTACGGTGATGGTTATAATGATTTTTTTTTTCATTTCAGCGGGCAGCCTTTTAATAAAATATGTTATTTTATGGAGAAATTTATACAATGTAATGTAATATCATGTTACTCCGTGATATTAATGTTTGAGTAACCATTACAAATTCATTCATCTATTTATTTTTGTATAGACTGGTCAGTGTATATCAATTTTAAGGTATCAATAATAATCGCTATTAGTCGCATTGTGTATTGACACATTCCGTAATTTCGTGGGGGCGTTCGATTATCTGCAATATCACTCGTGCTTGGAAGACTTTTATCTGCCTCATGCTAACGGATCGTTATCTTCACATCTCACCGTTCATGCCGCATTATTCTCTATTTCAATCCCTCCTGGGATCAGCGCCCAGTGTGTCATCTAGGCGCGCCCCATGCCGCGTGCACTCAGTGAGCACCCGAGGCGCACTCGCTGTGCGCCCCGTTTGCGCTCAAGCACCCGCACCCGAGTTTTCCTAAACCTAACCCACGCTCATCGCGCGCTTGAGCGACGTGAGTCTTTATGTCTAATAGCTCATTATTTTAAAAATCCCTTTTGGCTTCATATATATATATATATATATACATATATGTCTTACAGTTTTGAAACCAAAAAAAACTTGGCTAGTAGAATTTTTAAGAGCTTTTCTCTCTTGCAAAGTCATCTCTCTTATATTCCATTGTTGAGAAAACTTGATACAAATATCCGTACTCTATTGACAAAGTTTTCTCCTCTCATTATGATCTTCTATTTACATCTCTTCTTGTTGTCTAATCTTCGTGACTACGTCGGTGGCGTGAACATTGGGATCCAGTGAGTTCAGTAATTCAAGTAGCTCAAGAGGGAAGATCGATGTGAAGACCGGAAGGCGTTCGGTTTCGTTGCCGTGGGCAAATCCAAGGAGTTTCGTGGTAGGAATCACAATACGAAAGTAAATCGGTTAGGTTAACGCGTCGTTACCACCTGATCTGTAAGTTGATTTTTATAGTACATTTTTTCTCTGACTGTTAAAACCCAAAGGATTTTTCTCGATTATCGTGGGTATCGAGTTTTTCCTTTGTCACTAAAAAATTTGTCTTTATTATTACTATTATTGCTTTATTTTCATACTCGTATTGCTCGTATTATTTAGACACAAATATTTTTTACGTGTATTAAATATTTAATTTTATACTACTTTCACTAATTTATTATGGGGGTCAAAATCTTTATTGTATAATTTAGACCGAAACGGTCCAATCAATCACTTCTACCGTGATAAAAAAAGAAAGGACAGGACTTTAGTGCAGATGCAAGAGTTAGTGATAACCTAAAGACCGACAACTTCGATTGTGTAACTGGTTATGACCAGACTCGATCTAAGCAAATCCCAAATCTAAGATCCGAATCGACACACCGGATGTATGCAGAGACTTCTGAAAGGTAAAGAATATACCGGGTGAGTGCAGCCGCAGACAAAGATTACAATGACCGATTGCCCACTTGGCCCACTTAGCAGATTCATTCATCGAATGGTCCTCCGAGGACAGACATTCATTCAAAGACTCCTTGCTTGGCAGAGATTGCTGAATCAAAATAGTTGCATTAACTCCCAAGTTATCAGCTAGATCTCCAAGAAACAGATAGAGACGATGATGAGATCACTTAAAACATATCTAACATTAAAATCAGATCACTCAAAACATAAGAAACAAACGTTAAAATCAGAGAACTGGCTTGTCTTTCTCCTGTTAGATGCTATTGGAGGATGCTGTGTGCGTAGGGAATCAGGAGCTTGGTTTTCGGGGAATTCTTGAATCCATGGAGAATCCCGAAATATGCCTCTGAAATCCCATTTCGCAAAAGATTATTGTACTCTTGCCATCTGCCATCAGCAGCCGATGTCTGTGCAGACGATTCTGCTGCGTTCTGGAGCGTTGGCACCGCAAACATCAAGTAGTTATCGAAATTATCACCACATACCTAATTGACTCTGACCCTAGTTTTTGAATGATCACCTTTAAGCACCCACAGAGAAGGCCTTGCAATTCATACCGTTTCTCCCCTTCATCGGATGAGAGCTTTTGTGCTTCGAGGGTCCGATGAAGATCCATCATGATGACGGGAACTAGCTGCAACAACATGACAGCAGTGTCATCAGTCGAACACCTGACCACTTCATTCAAAGTTTCATAAGCGGCAGTGCGCAACCATGACTCGCCTGCATCTTCTCTGTGGGTAACAGTAAGAAGGGCCTGGACAATTTCCTGGATATAGGGAATCGAGGGTGATGTTGAGCCAACATCCTCATAGCCTTGGGCAAGGAAATACATGGCACCACACGCCTTTTCGGCAACACTTGGAGCTTGTTTTATGCTCTGCAGCAACACCGTGACAATCTGTTGGCAGTTTTCCCCGGTGACGAAAGGTGTCTCCATAGCATATCCATGAAGGAACTCAAAATTTCGTCCGATAGTCCAAGCTGTTGTGTCCTTCACATGCCTGTTTGGATCCTTTGTTAACACGGTGAGTATAAAGTTGAGCGCGACGTTAACAATTTGCGTTAATTTATAAGGGGAAGGACCCCCCAATTTAGAACCAAATGCATAGGTTGCTGCCTCCCTTTGCCTCCAGTCAAGCTTTACAACGTTCTCTTCGATGAACGGCATCACAAACGGGACAATATCATCTCTGATCGGCCGTGCAATTGTTGGGTTATGGGCCATTCCTTTGTGAGTCATATACCTATTTGAGGTATCATCCGGTGCTATGTACAATGACGCACGTGCCTTGACTTAATCGAGGAAAAACTGTTGAGTCCAGTATAACAGGCACTTGATTCACGCATGTGCACAAATTTTACATATTAGAGGTACCCGATGAGCGTCTAAGAGGCGCACATGCGCAGTCTGTCCAGATTTGGGGTGCCTAAGTAGCACTTAAGGAACGCACGAGTACAATTTGTCCAAATTATTTAACGCTTGATGTACACTCAAGATATGCTCGTGCCCTAATTGCATAGTGGGCTCGCGCTAAATGTGTATCTGATATACACTCAAGCTTTGTTCCTGATATAAAATTATTTTGACGAGTTTTTAGGGTTAATTCTTCGCGGTGCTGAGTTATTTGAGCGCCGACATAGTGAAAAAAAGAGGAGAAAGTGTTGGAGTCACTCCAGTGTGAAAAATTTTCGGAGAACATCTTGTCGGAGTGAAATTTTCAGAGTAGATTTAGTCGGAGTGGCTGAAATGATCTGCTTAGAATGCCAGTCAACCGGAGGTTGACCGGCCCCTGTAAAGGATCCGGTCATCGCAGGATTGACCGGTCATGTGAAAAATCTGGTCAACGAGGTTGACCGACCCTTGTGAAGAATCCGGTCAACACAGGATTGACCAACCAAGTGCAGAATCAGGTCAGCGGAAAAGTTGACCGGTCAGGAGAGAAATGACAGGCTTTCTGAATGGTTGTCTTCTTTTGCTAATACTGTTCGATGACTTTTCGATTTTGTTGATAGTCATTGGTCAACTCCAGAACTACAGAAGAGATGGTTGATATCATCTCTTGGAAATGGAAAGTCAATCTACAGAAGCCTACATACACCGTCTGCTACAAAAGTCAGAAGCATGCACTGTTGTTGTAGATGCATACATCATCGCCATGCTAATTAGGTTGATTAGATTGCTCTCCGTTTTGTATATATATATATATGTGCATACATGCAGATGCATGTGAGTGTCTTTATAACTTGTAAGTAGAGAGCAAGTGCAAAAGGCGTGAAAAAGTATGAAGAAAGTAGTGAGTAAAAAACAAAGTGTGTGTTTTCATACTCAGTTCTTCAGTTTACACTTTCAAGTTTTGTCTAGCCGTGTGGTTTCTGTAACCGGATTCATATAGTGAAAATTTGTTCTGAGGCTTAGTGTCCATGATTTTTTCCTTATTTTAGAAGGATTTTTCACGTAAAAATTTAGTGTCTTATTGCTCTTTCACTCACTCCCATACTTCCCTCCATTGTGTGAATTGTTGTTGTTTGACCGGCTGATCTTCCCAACAAAAAGAGAGAGAAAAGAGACATGAGAAAGATTTGCTCAACTGCTTAAATTTCGAATCATGTTTCATTCTCTTTTAACCTGGATACGTTGTTCTCATAATTGTGAATGATATTTTATCATTTATATTTCTTCTATTTTATTTTGTACTCTTTATTACTCAAGTTCATTAATTACAAGGTATTGTGTTATTGTATTTATTGAAAGTTTTTGTAATCGCAACTCATCGTTTAGTGGATGTTTTTCAAACTTATTGTCTCGTGATTTTTTCTTCATATGAAAAAGAGGTTTTCTACGTAAAATTTTGTATAGCTTATTATTTATGATTATTATTAGTTTATTGTGTATTATTGATTCATCTTCTCACGGTTTAAACAAGGGGCACAGAACCTGGCAGCCAGGCCTAGGTAAGTGCCCCCTGCCATTGCCAGATTCCATGACTCCTCATCGTGATCTTGATTTTCCTCTTGCTTCAACAATGTTTCCAACAAAATAGGCACAAGGGCAAGCAGAGCCTGCTTAATGAAATAGAAGCAAGGGACATCGGATTCACCTGTAAAACCTCTTCCATATTCCTCCAGGGTATCAATCTCCCCATCACAGATTGATCTCCCGAACTCGAGTTCTTGAAGAGCTACAGATTCCTCATCTTCCCTCACAGTCTCTGCAGTGATGCTAAAAATATCCTTAATGTAAGGACCAAGTTTCTCATAACATGTCGAAGAGAATGCTTGACAACAGTGATCCTATCAGCCCAGGTCACTGTTTCTGAGGCAACTCAATGCCGGCAACCTTGGCAATCACTGGTGATGCAGTTGAGCAGCCATCATGTACTGGAGAAGACGAGGTCTGCAACAGACAGTCTTTATCTGGTTCTTCACACCCACATCCAGTGACAACCGTCTTTGAACGAGCTCATATTTTCTGTGTTGTTCCTCGGCATCCAGGGCATTTTTTAATTAAAAACCTGCTAATTTCCGACTCTCAACTGGTTTCTCTTCATTGGTTATCTCCCCTGAGAGGGAGGGCAGAAAACTAGGGAGGTTTTGCTCCTCATATTGTTTCAAACCGTCTTCAGCATGCCTCGGCACTGTCCCATCAACTGCTTGTGCATTTAGAAGCACTTCCGTGATTTCCATCGCCATACTCTATCTTGGATTATCAACATAATAATATTAGTTTACCCCAATAAATTCTTGATAATCGTGAAGTAAAAAACAACTAGCAACCACCTTGACATTTTAAGAACTTACACTAAATATATTATAGAAAAGCATGAGAATACTGCAGACCCAAACCTGCATTCACATACTGCCAGAACCTAGGAGTCAATAATTAGCCCAATCTCCCAAGTATTAGACAAGTTCCTCTGCTTTCATAGATCCTCGAAAACAGGCACTCCTAGGTTGAAGAAGGCACTCAATAAATAAGGGTTGTATAGAACTTCTAGCAAATTAACTTTGGTGCTTTTCAAATTATATTCTGTATCATCCTATTTGCTATAGTCAATATCATTCCAATTTCCTCAAATACCCAATTGGAAAATATCATATTAAAATAACGCTAGGATGTATAAAAATTTCATCTTTGGTGTTGAACACCATCCGACACCGACACACACCAACGACGGTGAGATATGACAAACACATTTAATATTTTTTATACAATTCAGTGTTAGAATACGTTCTAACATATTCGGACGAATTGGAGTCATATTAGCTCTTATTTAACTTTCAAATAAAAAAACTTAGTTTATTCTAATTAGAAAAAGAACCAAACATGGTCTCTTGATAGAAATCACTGCCGTAATTCTTCCAACTAAAAATTGGAGAGCAAGAGAGATTAGAAAAGCATTTTTGGTGGCTATTTTCCCTAACCAAGAAAAATAGAGGGATAGAGATCTTACAGTCCAACTAGAAAGCATATGCACTTCCTTGAGGATAGCATTTTGGTGCTGAACACCTGTCTGACATCAACAAGCACAAATGCTTTTGAAAATTTTTGTTTAATACAGAGACATTGCAGAAACATTGACTCTTTTTTCTTACAAGAAAAAGATCTTTTATAAAGTTATACATACCAATTACTTGTGGAATACAAACAAAGCCAGCTTGTGGCTGTCTAGAATTCTTACAACTAGAAATCAAATATAAAAAGCACCAAGGGAGTCGACCAAAGGCACAAAATTGAGTAAATCCCATAAATATTAATCATTACTTGAGTTAAAAATAACAAAGCTATGGGCACCTTCCGACCACAACTTCAATACG
This sequence comes from Nepenthes mirabilis, assembly GCA_025585075.1. Classification (NCBI taxonomy): domain Eukaryota; kingdom Viridiplantae; phylum Streptophyta; class Magnoliopsida; order Caryophyllales; family Nepenthaceae; genus Nepenthes; species Nepenthes mirabilis. The sequence continues at coordinate 7,334 of JAODPA010152968.1, forward strand.
AAATACTGAACGACCAACAAATCGTCCATTGAAAAACCAAAAGATCACCAACTGATTGAAAAGATGACAGCTAAACAAATGCCAAGCAGCTATGGCACAGTAAAAAAAATAACCCTCTCTGGCCATGATGATGGTCGTCAGACTAAACAAAACACTCAATCTAAGTCTCATATCAGCAATAATCCAAGTAGATCTGTTCTCCTGCATACTGTACTAAGTAAATCAATCAAATTTCGTCATACTACATTTCCATTTACTTTATTTGGCACACGAGGAATAATGTTGTTTTCAACAGGACTAGGTCCCAGACCCTAATCTAGTTGGAAAAGTTATCCTACAAACTGTTTGTGGTAGACTTGTTTCTGTGATGTTTTCCTCGACCAGTGATGCTCAGTCTATTATTAGGCAATGGGGTTTGCCTTTTCTGTTGCTAGGAGGCATCCTTTTATTGGGACTGACTCTGCCGGATAATCTTCTGCAGGGTTTTTTAAGTTTCAGATGTTATATGATTTGGTCATTTTTTAACTGTGCTGTTGGTCTTGATTTTTGTTAGGGACCAGATTTTTGTGTTTTTGTCTAGTTGATCCACCTGCTTTTGGTGATTGATTTTTGGGACCTGTAGAACTTCTTTTCGGTTTGGTCCCTGGGTCCTTGGTGTATAGCCTTTTTCAATACATATTAATTACTGGAAAAAGGTACTGTCATATGAGCATATATGTATATACATAGCTTTAAATATAATAAGTCAGATTAGTACAAAACATTAGTTATATTTTGACTTGGTGTAGACAATGTGTGAAGTTAGGAGTCTATTTATCTAATAAATGTGTCTTTTCTATTGGGTTGTGTTTAGGGCATTTGAAATTTGATCTCAAATCTACATTGAAATTAAAATTTTATGTCTAATTTTATTGTTTGATCCGATATTCAATTTATAACCATATAAATAGTGAGAATTTATATTTCTTTTCAAATCATCTCAATATTCATAACTTTTATTCTCGTTTCACTCATTCCCTTTAGAAAAGACTCAATATTTCTTACTTTATTTCTTCTACTTATACTTAGATATCAGACATTATATCCTTATTAAATTTAAAATATTAATACTTTATTTCAGTCTTAAAAGTTAGGGGCTGTTGGGCCCCAATATAAGGGCCCATAAAAGCGCGGCCCAAACGAGAGGCCCAAAAATGCTCCCGCAAGCCAAAAAGGCTGGGCAGTCTGCAAAGCCCAAAGATCAAGTCCACAGAGGCCCAAGAAGTCCTCCCCGCTCACAAGGAAGCTCGAGGGCAACACTAGCGACACCCCAGTGCACAGACACAGAGAAAACCGAGAACTCTGGAAGCCCTGCTGAATCTCAGAATCGTCCGAGAAGTCAAGAAGAGGCTCCCGGACTTTCCCTAGAAGACCCTCCGGGAGCCGCTCCCTCTCACGAGTCCACAAACTCACAGGGAATATCGCACCCGGGCGAGGACTGCACATTTACGACCGGGAATGCCAGCTAAACGAGTTCGCCGATTCCCAAGAGAACCTGCAACCACTGCCAGTCGCCGTTCCAACAGTGCACGCCTAGTCAAATCAAGGCCGATATTCAGACTCTGTGCGCTTGACACGCTCAGGTCCTGCAGCGGCGCCGGCCGCGTGCCACTCCGCCTACATTAGCAGCAATAAATGCAGCCAGCAGGCCCGGCCATCCGATGGCCGCCACGTGCCTCCTCCCCAACGGCTCATTTTCCTATATAAATACACAGCGAGGCTCCATTCAAAAGGACCTCTGGGCAAAACTCTCGATCTCACTGAGACCACCCAAAAAGGGATCTCCAACAAAAGAGGCAAAGACTCCCATCGAGCATAGCCTTTTAAGAAGGAAGCGCAAAGCATTAAACAAGAAAGGGATTAACCCTCACAATTGTACTTTGTAAAGACTTCAACCCAAATAGTGAAGCACTTTCAAGGCCCTGAGCCTCGTGGTTTTTCCTCCCTATTCAAAAGGAGGTTTTCCATGTAAAAGACCCGGTCTCAATCTTCCTCTCGCATCCAACACCTCAAACACTTGTGTTGCCTGGAACCCACGGAGTCGATTGGACCTCGCCAACCTCTGCATCTCTCGGATCCCGTGGAACCAGAACGCAATATTAGCGCCGTCTGTGGGAAGGAAGAACAAAAAACTCATAACTTCCCACTCTCCTACAACGAGCAACGCCCCAGAGATGATCAGCAGACAATACAACACCTCCACCCGGGAAGAGGAGCGCTACGACAGGTGCCTCCCGTCGGGTGGCAGAGTAAACGGCGGCCCCTGCACTAGCGTGCGCAAGCTAGTGCAGAATGTGGACACCCTCACAAGAGTCGTCTGCACCCTCCAAGAGAAGGTGGACGGACAGCCTAGGGGCCCGCGCCCCGAAAGTCCACGTCCAGCAGCGCCCCAAAGGCAACTCTCAGCGCGGACTCCTAGCGAGTTGAGGGACTACCTCAACAGAAAGAAGTCCATGAGCCAAGCCCCGACGAAGAAAGGGCTCAAAAGGCTCTGGAAGACTGTCTTTGGACAAAAAATCGACGAAACAAGTCAGCCGGAAAGACAAGAAGACCCCCTACCCCCGAAGGCAGGGGAAGGAAAAAGAAGGGCGAGCGCCCAACTGAAGACCCAAGGACCATCCGGGCAAAACAACCCCGAGCGGCTGGTCCTTGGGGGAGGATGACCATCCAGCCCGCTAGCCTTCACTGACTCCCTCACCAACATCCTGAGGCAGGTCAAGGACGAGGAGTTTCTAAGATGGCACATGGCGTTGAAGAACCCGGAAGGAGGAGACCAGTGGGAGTACTGCCACTACCACTGCAACCGTGGCCACGACACCGAAGACTACCGGAAGCTCCAGACGGAGATCGAGCGGCTCGCAATGGAGGGCTATCTCGACCGCTTCTTGCCACGACCCGGGCGCACCCAGTCGCGCCGTTCAAAGGGTAAGGCCGTAATGGGCGCAGAGCACGCCTAACCACCCGCTGGAGGCGCCAATACCGGCGAGGCCAGCCCTAAACGCAGCTGTCGCAAGGACCAGGGAGACTCGGAAGAGGAGCACGAAGGCCCAAGCGCGCGGACAAAAAAAAATGAAAAGGAAAAAAGGGCCCTGGAGGCCAATGTAAAATATTTACGTTAATAGAAAATCCTTTCATTATGTCTATTTTGAAGCATTCTCATGCTCCCTCACCAACAACAAAAACTCGGGCGCCAACCCGAGCGGCCCCAGCGGTCGGACCCCATAAGTCAGGCAACGAAAACTCGGGTGCCAACCCGAGCGGCCCCAGCGGTCGGACCCCATAAGTCAGGCAACGAAAACTCGGGCGCCAACCCGAGCGGCCCCAGCGGTCGGACCCCATAAGTCAGGCAACGAAAGCTCGGGCGCCAACCCGAGCGACCCCAGCGGTCGAACCCCATAAGTCAGGCAATAAAAACTCCGGCGCCAACCCGAGCAGCCCCAACGGTCGGACCCCAGTGGTCAGGCAGCGAAAAAAAAAAATTCGACTATGACCGAGTGGTCCCAAAAGCCGGGCAGGAAAAATAAAGCCAAAGGGTTAAAAGCTAGGAGTCCCCAAGCGGACTGCGTGCCCAAATCAAAGAAGTTAAGGGGTCGAGCGCCTGAAATAGGTCACGCACCCAACACTAAGACATTAGGCGCCGCACAGCGCGCCGCAAAAAAAAAAGAGACACGCCCATGCAAGCAAGACAAAAGAGACGTCCAAGGCACTGATGCGAAAGGGACAAGTCTTATTCATAAAAAAATGAGTTTATGTACAGGTATGACAGAATAAGAAAAAGAAACGACAATGTCATGAGGGGGCCTCTTGGCTCTCTCCTCCGATGACCTCTTGAACTCCTAAGGATCCCGCCTGGTCCGCCAGAACTGGCTCCTCGGGCGTAAGAGGTCCACCTTCAGGACCTGGCCAAGAAGGTTCAGGGAAAGGCCTCCCGTTACGCCGTATAGGTCTTCTGTGCTCAAAGCGGTGGCATTCCTGGGATTGAGGACGGCCACTAGAAACCGTGGACGGATCAGTCGCGCCACCCGGCGGCACATACGGACGCCGTCTCAGAACTTGCCCTCCAACACTGGAGCCATCTCGGCAATCTGCACGGACGTCCTCAACCTCTCCTCCTGACGAAGGATCCGATCCTGAAGGAGACCCTGCCGAAACCGTAGAAGCTTGACAGTGTCCTCCAGAGAAGCAATCTTCTCCTTAGCACCAGCCAGCTCCGCTTCCGCTCGCTGCGCAGCCGCATGGGCAGCCCTTGAAGGCCCCATTTTCAGGCAGGATTGGGCGATCACTCCCACCAGTCCGCTGAGGCCCCTAATCAGGCCCTGTAGCTGCAGCAGAAAGGTTCGTCAAAATACGAACAAATGGGAACAAGGCAGAGAAAGGAAACAGAGAACTACTTTAAAAATGAGAGGATCATCCCCTGCGCCGCACTCCCCATGGATCTCGAACTCCTGAAGACCACTCCTAGGCCCTGCAGGCGCCGCCTCAGATACGGACTCAGCAGCTATAAAAGGCACCGACGAGCCTGCCTCAAAGTAAGCGTCCCCAAAAAACTCGGACGACCGCTTGGTTTCACCCGCCGCGGGACGCTCAGAAGGATCGAGGGGCATGAGCTCATCGATACTTAGGTCCTCGATTTCCACGACCTTTCGGACCGCTTCAGCCGTCATCCCCCTCTTAGGGTCCACCATGGCGCTCCCGCCTCCTATGTCATCGGAAGGATGATCAGTCCTGTCCGAGATGTCACCAGGCAGATCAGCGGGAGCTTCGAAGACAGGATCATCACTAGGGGGTTGGACGTCCGAAAACTCCACAGTCTAGACGGGCACCTCTACGGATGTAGAAAGATTAGCAGTGGAAGTGAAGGCAAGACCTTCAGATCCCGAGGGCCCCGAAAGAGGGATTCCAATCCTCAGCCTCTTTATTAGAGGGACATTGTCATCATCGTCGTCACAGGACTAGACGTCCGAGGGCTCCGCCGTCCGATCAATTGCCCCTGAGGGCTCAGCGAGATTAGCAGTGGCAATGAAGGCGAGACCTTCTGACCTCGAGGACCCCGGCAAAGATCCAGTCCTCGTCCTCTTAATCGGAGAAGCAGCCACGACATCATCGCTCAAGTCGTCGATGTCAAAATCGGCATCGTCATCACTGGAGGAGGGTCCATCAGTGGGACCCCCAATCCTCAGTGCCCCAGCTCTCATCCTCGGTCTTTCCTCGGCCCTTACGGAAAGAGCTGTACCAGAAGCCTCATCTCGCGGTCCCCACTTGGCTTTCTTGAATTTCTCAGGAGACAGTCAGATGTTGCGTTTGTTCAAATGAAAGGTCCACAGATTTGCCAACGCCAAATCCGTGTACACCTTCACATTCTCCCTATCCTCCTTCGAAGGGTCAGAACTGTACTGGCAAGCCACTTTCCCCCACTTAAAATGGATGGCCTAGTGCTCGTGGACGCCCAGGAAGAAAAATTTATCTTTCCACCGCTTCGTGGAGTCCGGGTTACCTCCGCACAGCAAGGAGAACTCCGGGCAGGGAGTTATCACGATCCAGTCAAGATTCTGTGTAAAGCGGAACATCACCTTGACTGTAAGAGCATTCAGGAGCTTTTCATGGCACCGGAAGAAGACGCACAAGGACACCAGATACCTGATTGCATTTGGCTAAAGCCTGGCAAGAGGCACCCCGAGCGCCCTCATAATGTCGTAGAGCTCCTCCGCGATGGAAAACCGTAGCCCGCCTTTGAGGTGGACTTCGTAAACAGTAATGAAGCCGTCCGGAGGGTACAATGCCCTATCGTGCGGCCCCGTAATCATCATGACCATGGACTCAGGGATTCGATATCGAGCTCGAATCTCCGTGAGCTTTTCGAGCGTCACCGTGGAAGCAATATCTCTCACTCCAAGCGCCATGAACACCGAAAAACCAAGGTGAAGAAGAAACTCGAATGAAGAAAGAGCAGAAGGCTTCGACACTCAGAAGAGAAAACGAAAGAGTAGGCGCGAAGATGGAAAATCAGGGCAATGAGGCGTTTAAATAAACCCTGGAGTGCAAAAGGCGCACTCATTGCCCTTGCCACGAGTCGACCAGCTATTCGTTTTAGAGGAATGATGGCCTCTCTTTCCCAAGGCACCTGTCAGCGCATCACATCAACCACGTACCGTATTTAATGCTCCGCAGAGAAGCGAAGCGGCGGCAGCGAAAAGCCTCGGACCAAGAAGAAGTCCTAGGACCATCTCCTATCGAGCTCAACACAGTGCTAGCAACCAGAACGCACGCGCTCGGACGGTCGACTCCCCTGGCGGACCATCGACTTTATGCCAAACGGCCGAGAACTTCAGGCCCTCTGGCATGGGGGGCTATGTTGGGCCCCAATATAAGGGCCCATAAAAGCGCGGCCCAAACGAGAGGCCCAAGAATTCTCCCGCAAGCCAAAAAGGATGGGCAGTCTGCAAGGCCCAAAGATCAAGTCCACAGAGGCCCAAGAAGTCCTTCCCGCTTACAAGGAAGCTCGAGGGCAACACTAGCGACACCCCAGTGCACAGACACGGAGAAAACCGAGAACTCTGGAAGTCCTGTTGAGTCTCAGAATCGCCCGAGAAGTTAAGAAGAGGCTCCCGGACTTTCCCCAGAAGACCCTTTGGGAGCCGCTCCCTCTCACGAGTCCACAAACTCACAGGGAATATCACACCGGGGTGAGGACTGTACATTTACGATCGGGAATGCCAGCTAAACGAGTTCGCCGATTCCCAAGAGAACCTGCAACCACTGCCAGTCGCCGTCCCAACAGTACACGCCTAGTCAAATCAAGGCCGATATTCAGACTCTGTGCTCCTGACACGCTCAGGTCCTGCAGCGGCGCCGGCCGCGTGCCACTCCGCCTACATTAGCAGCAATAAATGCAGCCAGCAGGCCCGGCCATCCGATGGCCGCCACGTGCCTCCTCCCCAACGGCTCATTTTCCTCTATAAATACACAGCGAGGCTCCATTCAAAAGGACCTCTGGGCAAAACTCTCGATCTCACTGAGACCACCCAAAAAGGGATCTCCAACAAAAGAGGCAAAGACTCCCATCGAGTATAGCCTTTTAAGAAGGAAGCACAAAGCATTAAATAAGAAAGGGATTAACCCTCACAATTGTACTTTGTAAAGATTTCAACCCAAATAGTGAAGCACTTTCAAGGCCCTGAGTTTGGTGGTTTTTTCTCCCCATTCAAAAGGAGGTTTTCCACGTAAAAGACCCGGTCTCAATCTTCCTCTCGCATCCAACACCTCAAACACTTGTGTTGCCTGGAACCCACGGAGTCGGTTGGACCTCACCAACCTCTGCATCTCTTGGATCCCGTGGAACCGGAACGCAACAGGGGCTAAAAAAATTAAAGACAAATACATCAAAATTGATTTTAAAGTTAAGAAATATAGTATGCAAATCTTATGATTATTAAGGTATCTAAATTTATAATTTTTTTACCAA
>JAODPA010152979.1:0-13609 GCA_025585075.1 Nepenthes mirabilis
GCCTTGATACAATTGATATATAAGTTACTTATCATTAATTCTTAGATTTTGTACAATTCCTTAGATTTCATGTTTTTTGATATGCTTTTACATGGTTCTTTGGATTTTCTAAATGGTTATTTTCTGCTTGGGAAAGGCATGTGAACTACAATTATGGTAATTCATTTGTACGGTTTTATCGCTGAAAATATATCCTACAGGAAAAGGAAGTCTTCCCATATATAAGTTGATGTATCCAGATATTCGAATTATCGAACGAATTGAGGAGTCGCTTGATCTTCGTTACTTCAGATTTGAATCATATACATCACAACTGACAAACAAGAGGCCAGAAGATGGTGGGATTCAATCCCCAATATATTCTCCGACACTCAAGTCAGAAATCTTTCTCAAATAAATAGATGATAGAATGATAAATAAATAATAGTAGGTGCATAATTCAGGAGATTAAAGGTTTACAGAATGTTGAGTTTCGATGAGTGTGCTTAGTTGGGGAGTGGCTTAGAGATAAAAGATTGAATTCTGATGAGTGCGTTCAACTAGGGAGTAACTTAGAGATGGAAAGCTGAACTCCGATAAATGCGCTCAACTAGGGAGCAGTTTAGAGATGTACGATTGAGCTCCAATGAGTACGCTCAACTACGGAGCGGCTTAAAGATGGAGAATTGAGCTCCAATGAGTGCAGTTGACTAATAAGCGACTTAGAGATGGACGCTTGAGCTTCTATGAATGCGTTCGACTTGGGAGCAGTTTAGAAATGAATGATTGAACTCCATTTAGTGTGTTCGACTAAAGAGCGGTTTAGAGATAGACGCCTTAGCACGGTTTAGAGATAGACGCCTTAGCTCTGATGAGTGTGCTCAGTTGTAGAGCAGCTTAGATATGGATAATTGAACTCCGACGAGTACACTTAGCTAGAAAACGGCTTAGAGATGGAGGATTGAGTTCCGATAGGTGCACTCGATTAGATTACGGCTTAAAAATAGATGATTGAAATCCAATAAGTGCGCTCGGTTGGATAGCAACTTTAAGATAGATGCCTATGCACTCGTGGGCTAAGTGGCTTAAGAAGTAATACACTCTAAGTTAAAGTGAGACTTAAGAGAAAGTAGTTTGATACTTCATGAATGCTGAAGGGTAGGAATTCTTCGTCCACCCTTTCCCACGGACAAGAGGAGGGTTTTATAAAGTTGGAGCCGATAGAACCTTTCTTAGGCCTTACAACTGACGTCCATTGCCTTGGAGGTTCAATCGAACTGTCTCTTTGAGCGTGTCCCGAGGTAAGCATGACAATCATAATTTTTCTTGGAAACGTTGGAGGACTGCGTTTGCCTTCCTACAGCAATATGCTGTGCAAATAAATATTTTGTAAATATTTACTAGACTGTCATGATAGTTATTGTAGCCACTAAACTAGAGGAGCCTCTGTTGATTAGCTTTAATTGCTCGTTCGTCGTCAAACGATGCTGGTTCGTGCTTCCCAGATCGGTCTCGATGCCTGCTAGAGCTTGGGCTCAAGGAACATCCCACTAGGCTTCCTTTTCTTAGGGCCTTGGATTCGAAGGAGCTTATGCTAGATTGCAAATTTTTTGGCGCTTTTTTCTTGCAGGCTTGAATTCAAGTCGACCCGTGGGTTACCAGATCCATAATAAGAAAAAGGTTAATTTTTTACTGAATTAATATAAAACAATTCACCTAATATAGTAGGACTCCAACGAAATAATAATGTTAAATTCTGAAGTTAATTCGACCATTCCCAATATGTTTTTCACTTTGAGGATAGTGTTAGATAACAAGTCCAATTATCCTATCCACAAAACTTTATTTTTATAAATGCATATTGAATTAAAAATAAAGCATTCCTACTTATAAGCAAAAGCCCACTTCACCCGGTTGATGTGTGATACTTCATATTACTTGGCTTACACAAAAATAAATAAATGAATGAATATTATGTTATTCAATGTAAGCCTAAATATATGTTAAAAACATCACCCTTGGAACATGCCAACACAATTAGTTACATGGATGATGTAGATGACATCATTTATATCCCTATTCACTTGGTCAATTTGGAACAATCCAAATAATTGGCTCGCTATAAGAATAAATAGGACAATGAACATTACGCCATTCGATAGTATCTAAATATGAACAATATCACTTACGCTCCTATTCTTTCAGCTGATCTGGAACAATTAGCATAATTGAACTGACATAATAATAAATAGATCAATGGATATTACGTCGTTTAAAGGTGCCCTAAAACTGTTCCAAAACATTCCCACAATATATTACACAGATAATATGGAATTTATCATTAAATTTGATCATGTCAACGCAGTGTACGCGTTGGAACACACCAGTGCACAATCTAGAACAATCCATATAACTGAATCAACACAAGAATAAGTAGATCGACAGAAGTTATGCCATTTGACTATATCTTAAAAATATTTCAAAAACATTCTATCGCTTTTTTATGCAGATAATATGGAGATATCACTCGAATTTTCCTCTCCACTCGGCTAATGCAAGACAAATTCATACTACTAAACTCTACAGAAGAATAAATAAATAAATAAATATTATATCATCTGAAAATATCTTAAAAAACCTCCAAGAATATTTCCTTTAATCATGCTAACATGCAATCACTTGTATATTGATATTAATGTGGACCATATCACTTTTAACACTACGAATATGCGACAAATTCGCCACTTCAAAGGTAAAATAGATATCCTTCAACAAACAACAAAAAAATTAAATAAATGTGACATTTTATCAAACTATTTATCCATATTAAAAATAAATAGATAGATAAATATCACATCACTGCTTAGATGTTATTTCAAAGGTATCAAAGGGTGTTATCCAAACACATTTCATATGTAAAGCATCTTGCAAAACAGGCAGGGGAGGATCAACTACTCTGAAGCTGGATGATTGGTTGAAGAGACTACCGCCTCAGGCCCTCCACAATATAGTTGGCATACAGATTCCTTCACACCGCACAAACAAAAAAAAAAAAAAAAAAAGGAAGAGGGTGGATCAATAATAAGTATGGATGAAAATTTTAGTATTGATATCGGTCAGACTATANATAAAATTAAAAAAAAATTAAGGGTAAAATTTTAATAAATAAAACTTAAAAATATTATAAATATTTTTCCTTATCCGACCCTACCACCCAAACCCAAAAGAGATGTCAACTAGACCCTGTATCTAAAAGGTCATGCGGCATGGAGACATTGATAGCAATATCATCAAGCAACAACGGTTTAACCTAACCCTAATCATAAGCAAAAACTTGGGGTGAAGCCTTGGAGCTTACGTTAGAAGAAGGCCCGGGGCTAGGTTCGGCAGGGAGAGAAAAAAAAGAAGTGAGGGAATATATATAAACTCAATCAAATATGACGGTTCTAGGCGGGGTGAGTCACCCACCTTCAAATGGTGTTGGTCCGTAAGACCATAAATGAATTTGCCTCTAGGCGTGTCGGAAATGCATGAGCTGATTAGGGTGAAGCATGATCTCCAAAATCGGCATAGGTTAGAGGTTATTGATGGAACATGGTAAGTATTTACCCGCACACAGAGGTGTAGATAAAGGAACCCCCAAAAAGCGAAGGTCGGGTTGTAGGTCATGTGACCTACGCCAAGTTAGTCACTGAATGGGCTTTTTCCTTGATCAAAACCAATTGGCTTGCCTTGTTGTCATCAATTAATTTTAAAATAAGACTATTGAGAAAATTTCGTTTTCTTAAAAATAAACACAAAGATAGAGAGAGAATGTAGATAAATTGTATATAATGATGGACTCAAATCTAAATACAAAAGCCTGTCTAACTCTTTCCTAACTACCTACCTTTAGATAAAAATTATGAAAATTAGAATGCATTTTAGTAAAAATTTAATATAAATATTCAGTAATGTAAAGTTCAAAGCACTGGCAAAAGCCATAAATAGGAAAATCTTTCTAATCAAATTTTCTATTTTCAAAAACCTGGTGGCATGGAATTGTCCACAAGTCTATCTATATCAGTGACATCGTAAAATGAGGGCTTGGGAAAAAGCTTATTGAGCTTCTTTTTAAAAAGAATATTAAAATTGTGCCATTTCACTTAGGATTACCACAAAATGTTAGTACATAGACTACCTATAAAATAGGGCTATAAGCCATACAGGCAACCCTCAGAAAAATGTTAATTGCTATTCTAAGAAAGTTGGCTTTGAAGACCCTCTTCATATCTTGAGTTAGACTATACTAAATGACTTAGCATATTTTTATATTGAAATCAAATTTAAAATAAAATTTGAACAAAGTTATGGATGAAATTAATAAAAATTAAAAAATAAGAATATTTTAAAAATTTTTTCCACACCCACCACTCTACAACACCAATCCATATTTGTAAAATTAAAAAAACTATATATCTAATACCGAATCAAGACTTGAAAATATTAGAATACTCCAACCCAAACTTAGATCGTTCATGGCTAACCCTATTTTTCGGTTCAGTTTTTACAAAGTTGATTAGAATAATTGGGTTATGGTTGATTGGGTCACTCTTAATTCAACATAATCTTGATGTAAATTTGGAATTGAACAAGCTATCTTAAGTATAAATTAAACAATAACTGGAGAAAGGTGGATAATCACATACATGGAATACTGGATTGCTTCAAGGGCAGTAGATGCAGGCAGAAACTCATCAACAGCAACTTCCTTATTTTCATTTTTCTTGTCTAAGAATACAGTCAAGGACGAAGAACACAAGGAAAGCATATAATCACAAGGAACTTAATCTACTGTGAAAAAGGCAAAAAATAAAATAAAATAAAATAAAATAAATCAAATTCTAGGTTATGATCCAGAATTTCATGCAGGCAAGTGAATTCCATGGCTGCCTTCAAACCATCCCTAGCCACCAATTATGATGTAATATTTCTATTAGAATTACCCCACATAATGTAATTCAAATTTAATAATTTATTGAAATGATTCAAAATTATGATCACATACAATTTTCTTATTTTTTATTAAATAGCTCATTTTGTTCATAGAATCAATCTTTGATGAAAAGAAGGTCATCCATATAACTGAGGGATCAGTCATTTTCCTACCAAAATCATCCATTATTGGATAGTTTTTTGATAATGGTTACAATAGTTTTATTTTTTGCTTTTTAATGAGTGGAGGTTTCTAAATTTCCATTAATGCCATTTAAAAAGGGCATCTCAAAAAACTAGAATAGAAAGAAAACTCTAATAAAGGAAAAGAGATAAGACCGAAGGAAAAAAAGGAATTCCCAAATCTTTGAAAAAAACAACAAAAATGGATTTAAATATATTATGAATGTTAAATTCTGAATTGTGAAATAATGTGATAATTTTGCCGATTTGAAAACGGTTCAAATCCCATAAAATTTTTAAGATCTCGTCTATCCATTTAGTTATATGTAGGCCCGTTAGTGTGAATGGATAAATAAAATAATGTCATTCAATGGTGTCTTTCTAAATCACTTCTGGTTCATAGTGCCAAGGGGAAAGGAGAGCAATAAACCAGTAAATTCAAGGATACAATCTTCAAAGAAACGGCGAATCTCAGCCAAACGGTGAGGTGGGAGTTCCTTGATATCATCGAAATGTCGATATTCAGGATCATCAGCACAGACAGCAATTATCTTATCATCTTTTTCACCCTGTGCAGATGACAATTAGATTTTTCTAACCCTTCAAAAGAAAATTTCCGTGCAAATAATACCTGATCGATCATTGGCATAAGTCCAATGGCTTTCGCCCGCAAGAAGCATCCCGGAAGAACAGGCTCCTACAAGGTTTTGTGAAATGACACAAATATATCAGCAGGTAAGTCCCACATGTAAGGAGTCTTCAGCTCATAACAAAATTAAGACATGTTCAGCTCTAGGAAAATCTAGAAAAAAATAATGATGGATAATAGTTTTCAAATTTCGGACTACAATAAGAATTATAAGGATTAAAAAGTCATAGAAAATGTCAAACAAAAGTACCCATATTCTTCCTTCTATCCTATACTTTTATCTTATTTTTTTATTGAAAAGGAATATTTTTTATCCTTTTTTTTTCCTCCTTGACAGCCAAACAAAACTTTATTTATTTTCTATATAATTTTCTGGCAACTTTAAATAGAGGAAATAAGATATTTTTTTCGATTTTCTTTTATTATTTATTAGTTTTATTTTCTTCAAATTTTCTTAGAATTAAACACAACAGTAGAATCTCACAAATGACTATTAAGTTATCAACTAAAATTAAAAAAAGCCACTGCTTGACAAGACCAGTGTTGTCTATGAAGCTAACATCATTGAGAAATCTGACAGCATTTTCATAAGTACATTAGGTTCCCAGTTCCAATATTATAATTATAGAAGATTCATCAACGAATTAATGAACAAGAGCTGATGAATGGCATCAGTTTTCTCAGAGGAAATCAAAGAGCGTTGGCTGCTTGTAGCTGTAAAGTTCATTTAAAAGGATGGGTTTTAAGTCAAGGGAAAAATGTATCCATGGCAGGCTAATGTCCATACCCAAACAGGGAGGGGGGGATCCAGGATTTTCAGTGGGCTTGCAGTAACTAATGAATAAATTTTATAAAATTAACTGAAAATATTTAGTTGAATCAGTAAAAAATTTCAATTCAATTATTACTATATCTATATTTAATTTCTCTTTTATTTATATACAAGTTTTTTGACCACACCTAATAGGGAACCAAGGATGCTGCTTCTCTTACAGGAAAAAGAACATTTGCTCCTCTCCTTTTAACCATTAGATCAAAATTTAAGGATTGCNACTATTTAGAATATATTATTTTGGATTTATATTTTACCTGAATTTTTTAAATCTAACGGCAAGATGAAGAGTAGCAAATGCTGCTTCTACACTCAATGGGGGTGGATCTGCCCCTATACTCAATCCCTGACTGAAACATTAAATAGGGCTTGCGCCTTGCAGGTCAAGGACCAAGAATAGTTGTGCTACAGAATTTTCCCCATGAAAGTATTGTCTCTCCAACCAAATAATTAAAGAAGAGAAAAGAAATTAGATTTCTTCACAGAAACAGGGAAAGCAAATATGTCAGAAAAGTGAGAGAAAAAAGACTTTAAATATCCGAAGATCAATGGGTATTACGATATTATCTACCTAGAAAAGCTCCCTCTCAATTTCTAGTTGTAGCAATCGCATAATTGATGTGAATATACTCTATAAATGTGTATATATCAGCGGTGTAGATGACTAAGCAACCAGCATACCTGCATGATGACCAAGACATCCATGGGATCGTTGTCCTCGCAGAGAGTTCGCGGGATGAAACCATAGTTGTGGGGATAGACCACCGACGAATAAAGGACACGGTCAACCTACAATAAATAATTGTAACTATATCATCTCAAGATGATATGGAGACAAATAATCCAAATAGACCCTATTACCTTAATCAGACCAGTTTTCTTGTCAAGTTCATATTTCACCTTGCTTCCTTTTGCTATCTCAATCACCTGCATCCATGGATGAAAATATTGACATCAGTATTGGCCGTAACTATATTAATATTAGACATATAGGACAATACATATTGGTATCAAATATAACAAAAAAAAATCTTAAAAATTGTAAGCTAACTGATCATATTGACTGATATGCCAGTAGTGTCGCCTAATATATTGTCGACATGGAAACATAATATAATATTATCGCGGTATCAGAAAATCTTCCTACAACGATAATCATGGTTTCTCTAGAATCATATTGAAATGAAAATGCCACGCAAACCATACCACAGAACAATCATTTTGCTGCTTATCAAACAAGTTGATTTTCTCAGAATGTCCAGCATCTTCCCTAACCTTCATTGAGGACACAAATACCTTTCTGTAGAACACTAGAACACAATTCTGGAGTACTATATTGATTTCTAGAATTAGTAATGTAGTATAAGCAAGGTGCAAAATTTTCAAATCTCATTTGAAGAACTTGATCCAAAAATGTTTCCCAGCTCGTTGCAGAAACCTTTAATATACCTAGCTGGTCCCATCTAAACTATTAAGAGAAAAATATCTCAGTTAATAGGCGCCATTAGCAGCACTCAAACATAACAAATGATCAGTTTTATGACGTTGCATAGCTGTGAAACCATAGAATGAAAGTTGATTTCCTCTCAATGACATCCATCAATGAATTATTTCTAATTGGTACAGCAAATCTTATCAACCCATGCAATGATTATTTATTATTCAATCAAACGATTGCAACATACAATGATTTAATGGATAACTCTGAGAAAATAAAGTTCAACAAATGGGGAAACGACCCAGAATCACTTACTCCCAAGCCGTCACCATGATTCAATAGGGAATTTTAGGTTTGTTATATATAACGCTTGATCCAAGAATTTGTTAGTCATAAATAACAGCTTGAAACAGACATGGTTAAATTAAGTAATCAATGAAAACAGGGAAAGCACAACATTTACAGGAAGGACAACAGATCTTCAGATATGTTGGAGAATCTGTGTAAAAAGAAGTTCAGGATCCTTACACAATTGAATATCTTAGGAGCTCCAGGTCCTGCATCACAGTACAAATTGAAAAGGGAAAGAGAAGCTTTATCAATAAGGATGGTCACACCATTATCAAATACATTGATGCAAATATAGGCAGACGTATATCGATATTGGGATTCTTGATGCCAATATTTTTTGATACCATAATAATATCACGATATATTTCTGTATTGGCAATATATCATGATATATCGACCGACATGGTCGATTTATTCGATATATCGGTCGATACAACCCATCAACTTATGATTTTCAAACATTTTTTTCCTTCTGATAATGATATGTGTTGTCCGATATATTCGATGCCAATACGGTTATGACTGATACCAATATCGATAATTTCACTCCATGTCAAACAGAGATGGAAATTTGACTGATCATGGCAAAATCAAGTACCTATCTCAAGATCATGCCAAGGATGAGCAGCAACGGATCTCCGGGTCATGGATGAAAGTATTCTTTCATTAAGAGGAGGATGTGGAGTAGAAGCATGGTTTGTAACATAAACAGTTTCTGAGGTTTCAATAGGCGGAACCATGTTGACTATCTGAAACGGTAAAGTATCCCAATCAAGGCTGATAGAAGTCACTTACGCAAAAAAATATGCAAAATGTTCTTGTGCATTTTCAATTTTTCAAGCAACAATCCATTAGATCGTAAAAAAGGTATAGAGCAGGACTCCAAGGAAATGTCATGCCATAAAACACAATCACATATTCTACTACGCTTGGCATTCATATATGGTCTCCCGGTTGATACTGGTCTGGGATTTTTGAATGTTAAAGGATACCGTATCATAATTGAGATTCTTTTTAAAAACAGAATATCTAATCGAACAAAATAAATCACTGTTAGCTTGAATTTCCAACCAATTGATAATGTTCAAATATCAATCAAACAAGATCAATAAGTCGCCATATATGGTGCTAAATCTTATTTAATTCCTCCAGTGAGCCAATATATCCTAGAGAAGAACTGAGCCTCAATTATCTATCAAACCTCAAAACGTAAACAAATGCGGGAAGCATTTAGCACCCTGAATTGGACTCGGAATCAAATTGTAACCATTACAATCAGAAAACAGTGGTAACTAACATCATCTTGCAATCAAATTGCTGATTAATACATAAGAGAATTCAGAATGCAATTTGACACCACATATCATTATTTAGTTAAAAATAATACCATCATCTCGGAATCAAGCTGGTCACTTGCACACACAAAAAAAAAAAAATGTGTTAATCATGTTGGGGTTCAATCCGGATATACATAACCCGGCGCAGCGGAACAAAACCTGAACCCCCCTGTCAACCATTAGCCAGCAAAATTGTGAGTATAAAAAATACAATAGTATACAATGAATTTTAACGTGAAAACCTTTTTCAACCAAGGAAAAAAATACGTGACAAATTCTGAAATAATCCACTATAAAAGCGTCGGTTATAAAAATCTCTTCCGAAATCTCTTTACTATAATCCCAAGTGAAAAATAAGTGATTACAACCCTCCTCAACACATCCGACAACCCATAAGAGAAATATAATGAGAAATAAGATTAGCCAAACAAAAATACACTTCTAGAAATCACTTCCAGAAAAACGTACTCGGCCTTGGCGAAAAACGAAACTCAAATCGGACCTCAACCGGATGCCGAACCTCTTCCTCTTCTCTCTTCTTCTCTCCTCTCTCTTTGTGCGACACCCCTCGTAGAGACTGATTCCGGAATCCTTAACCCTAAATTCTGTTCGCGCAATTTTATAGTCCTAGGCCGTGCTCGAGCCCCAAGCAGGCGCAACTCGAGCGCTTGTGAATCTAGAATCCGCGCTCAAGAATCCGCGCTCAAGTGAGCCTTGAGCGCGGTGTCCTGGAAGGTAATCTAGAATCGGTGCTCAAACTCCACTTGAGTGAGCCTCGAGCACCAAACTCTGCCCCTGCCTCTTGGCTACTCGCTGCATGCACTATACTCTGATCTTTGCACGAATTTCGTGCGATCTTTCGATGATTTTTCGTTTGTTGAGACACCGACACAGGAGTGACCAAAATCCAACAAGCTTTCCCTCGCAACTTTGTAGGGGACCGTTCAACTCTACCGATGACGGTCATCACTTGCCATTCGGTAACTTCCCCTCAATTGGAATCCTAACGTCAACTTCCATAAGTTTGAATGATACCCTCTTCCACTCCACCGAACATAGAGTAGTCCCACTCTCATTCAAATTCTCCTCCGCGGTAGAATCACTCCCCCTTGCACTCCCTCTTAGTCTCGTCATCCCGCCACCTTAACCAATACCCCCATTGATCACCCTGGCATTATCCTTGGCAACTGAAACTTTTGTCAAATAGCAGCCTGATCGCTTACTTCCCTTTGCCACAACTGAGGCACCTTTGGTGAGTTTCCATTAGCCTTTTCCGAACGCCGTGCAAAAGCCTTCTTCATCAAACTTTCCGATTGAAATCACATTCAATTGCAAATCCGAGGCATGTCGCACGCTCTTCAACACGAGTTGTATCCCGTTGCTTGTCGACAAGCTAACATTTCTGATGTCAACAACCTTTGACAAACCATCGTTACCCATCTTTAATATCCCGTAATCTCCGTGCATATACCTAGTGAAGAGGGACTTACTTGATGTCGCATAGTGTGAGGAATCACTATCCATCACCCAATTCGTCTCCGGACTCAAGAAGCTTCATGTCTCCCCCGAATGGACAGTCAAAAGGTTTCCATAGAAAGTAATAGAGGCCCAATCATTATCATCATGATCTCTCCTCTTTTGATACTCGTCTCCGCCCTCCTCCTACTTCTTATTGGGACAATCCCACTTTATATAGCTCTTCTTGTCACAATAAAAGTTCTCCATGTCCTGAAGTTTGGACCAACCGTACTCCTTTCCAATTTACTGCCTTGGTCCTTCGATCTCCGATATCTCTGACTGCTAGTGGATACCAAGAGCCTCGACTCTTCCAACACTTCAACGCTTCCCCTCCACCTTGACTCATTTATAAGTAAGAAAGCGATAACATCATCCAGACTGATCGTATCTTTTCCAAACAGTAACGTCGTGACAATATGATCATATGAGACCCCGGTAAAGAAGCCAGTAACACCAATGCCTTGTCTTCTTCCTTGATCTTCTCATCAAGTGCCGACATTTGTGTCAAAATCTAATTGAACTCATCCAAGTACTTCTCAAAGCTTTCCCCTTCCAACAAACACAGGCCATAAAACTTCTTCACATGCAAGCTCGTTATTGAGAACGTGACCGGCTCTCAAGCTTCGCCTAGACCTCCACTGAATCCGATAAGCCAGTGACTTCTTGAAGAGTGCTATTTATGTAGCACAATCCCTCTTTATCTTGCCACTCTTTCGTCATTCTCCGGCTTATTTTTCTTTCTCCGAAATACTTTTACAGTTCTTTCTCGGGTCAAAATATTCCTCATAGTTTCTTACCGAATGATGAAACTATTTTTCCTATTAAATTATTCAACATAAAATGACAAGCTCCTCGACATCGACGTAATCAAATCAAAGTTTTACAATATTACTTTGATACCACTTGTTGGGGTTCAACCCGAATACACACAATTCAACACAGCGGAACAAGACTCGAACCTCCCGTCAACCGTTAGTCACCAAAATTGTAAATACAAGAAACACAACAATGCATAGCAATTTTTAAAATGAAAAATCATTTTCAACAAAGAAAAAAATCACGGAACAAATTTTGAAATAATCCATTATAAAAGTGCCAGTTACAAGAACCTATTTCGAAATCCCTTCACTACAATCCCAAATAAAGAATAGGTTATTACAACCCCCTCAACACACCCAACAATCCACAAGAAAAATACAATGAAAAATAAGAATAATCAGACGAAAATACGTTTCTAAAAATTACCTCTAGAACGACATACCCGATCTTGGTAAAGAACGAAACTCAAATTGGATTTCAACCGGATGTCAAATCTCTTCCTCTTCTCTCTTTTTATCTCCTTTCTCTCTGTATAGCGCTTATTGTGGAGATTGATAAAGAATCCTTAATCCTAAATCGCGTTCATGTGATTTTATATTCCTGAGCCATGCTCAAGTGCCAGGCAGACGTGACACGAGCCCTGATAACTCTGCGATCTGTGCTCGAACGTGTCTCGAGCACGGTGTCTTGGTAGGTAATCTAGAATTGGCACTCGAGCTCCACTCGAGCACCCGACTTCTTCCCTGCCTCTTGGCTGCTTGTCATGCGTGTAAATGCTACAATTCTCACAAAATCTCGCGCAACCTTTCAATAACCTTTTGTATATTAAAACACCCCTAAGGGGCCAAAATCTAACAAATCATATCCCCACGTCTGCAAATGCACGAAATGTCAGAACTATCCAAACTACCAGCTGCGCCCCTGTTCTCTCTCCAGTGAATACTCATCAACACCCAACCGAGCAATGACGAAAAACATATTTCAGCACAGAATCCAAATAATCAAGCACAAAAACAGAACTAAATCAAAATATCCAAGCCCACACGGGTTAATTTATACATAACTGACACGGACAGGTGGAAAACAATCAGATCTATCCATAAAATGGAAGACTAGATAAACGCATAAAAACCAGCTCAAAACAAAATCACCGTCATCAAACTAACAACAACAATAACAAGAAAATATGCTGAAACGCAGCACCGGAAACATTCGATCCACGAAGCTGAGAAACAAAATAAGCGTTCAAAAAAAAAAATGTAACGTTGCCTTTAACGAATCCAAATTGAACAAGAGAGCTCAATGGAGAAGATTGGAAAGAAAAACAGAGTAAGGAACTCAGATCTCGAACTCACGGAAACGCGTAAAAATTACGAAGCTAGAAGAAGCGTAACCCCAGGGAGGAAGAGACGAGATTCAAAGGTTGCAGACAGAGAGAGGGAACCGAACGTTTACGCCGCCTCTCTCTCCCTCTCTCATTTGTAAGCGACCGAGAAAATTAAAAATAATAAAAACAAAAAATAAGAATA
>JAODPA010153001.1:0-14828 GCA_025585075.1 Nepenthes mirabilis
AAACCACCAATCACCGCCGCCACCACCATCACAACCACCATCTCCTTTCAACAGCAAAGGCCATCATAATCACTGCAGCTGCTATCTCACCATGCAACCCCCCACACCACGATCACCACAATGATCAAATCATATTACCAACGTTACTCTGAAATTACTTGGCAAACTAAAATCCCACACACAAAAAACCTCTAATAGAGGGTCAGACCCAATTCTGAGTTGTGCAAAAGATTATTTTTATAACTCGAATTCGTAATTATTAGGTCACACAAGCACAAAGATAACCACAATTTTAGCAAAGGAAGAGAGTATCTGTGCTTGACCGATAGTATTTAATGCCAACTCACATAAGATTTTATCAAACATTCCGCAGTAAGGTAATGAGAGATGTGTATGTACATTGGTCATAACAGGCGAGCATTTTCACCATCGGAGGATCATGAGAGTACTAGTTTGAAAAAAAGGGTTCAAGTCGATTCAAGATGGCTATATCGACGAGTCATAAACTCTTTCGCATTGTGTACTCGCTTATTCACACGCCCAAAATGTAATCCTAGAAGTCCGAGCCTGTCTCGCATCTCGAGTGTCCTTTGCAAGGGTGTATACTGGCAGAGGGGTGTCCTTGAAAGCTTACTGACCTGGATTCCCCAACAGACGCTCCACTGCTGCATGGACGTTCCCACGAGTGGCCTGCAGGGCCCTGATATTCTCCTGGGTGTCGAAGAAGCCCATTTCTTGAAGCTGTGATAGCTGTGTTGCATAGCGCTCTTCTGGTGTCACTGCATAGCAAAATTAAAGTTTTAGTTAACAGCATGAAATGAAATATAAATCAATAAACAAAATATCAGTCGATAGTTATTGATATTCCCCCGTACCAATATTCTCCAATACCACAACATCATAATATGTCATTAGTATCATTAATATATTAATGAATATTCAAAATATAATCCAATATAACAAACATTTTTTTCTATATTGGCCTATATTTGCCATTCAAGTTACGATTTTCACAAACACAAGCTTTATCACCCAATATGGCCAATAACAATACGGCTGTGAGTGGCACCAATACTAATATTTTCATCAATTGTTGATATTCATAAGAGGATGTGGAAAGGGCAAGATTTGTTCAAAATAGTTGACAATGGAAGGATTATCACCATTAGAATTCTCCGACACATTCAAACCACCAGCTCCTAGTCCACCAAACATATTCATCAGCATTTCAAGCCCCATATTGTTTGCATTCCCTGTAATTAAAACACTATTAACAACTTACCATAAACTTCCCACTTAGCTGAAAAATAGCAGCTAAGGAAAGAAATCAGGGATAAGATATTTCCAATAAAAAGGCAAAGAAATCTTGTCAAAATTATTTTACCTGTGACGCCACCCGTCTGAGATGAATCCCTGCAATATAGCTGCACGTAATAAGTAAAAGCAAGGCAAGTGCTCACTAAAGGCAGTAGAACATTAGCAGCAATAAACTTCACAGCCATAAGTAACAAGATTAATGGATGGACAATCAAGAATGAAAAAGAAACCAAGAAATGCCACCCATAAATGGCTAGCCCAATTAAGTGCTGCAATCATGGTGAACATTTATAAAATAGCTAATGTTTGAGGAGAAGCAACAAAATACTTAATTGCACAGGAAAATCCATGGGATGAAATATAAGTCAATGTGAAAATTATCGGCCAACATATATCAGTATTGGGCATTTTGACACCGATGTTTTCCAATAAAGTGACAAAATCACAATATCAGCCATCTTTGCCCCCAGTTTATTTTGGTTTGCTTTGCTGGAAATATTTTGATCTGATATTGAAATGTATCGCTTGATGCGGCTACAAACAATGCTAATATTGATATTTTTATCCATGGGTAAAACCTAACAAACCGGCTAATAATGTTAGTAAAATGCACAGCCGAGAAACCATATCATACAAATTCCTCAAGGCTGGTTCCTTCAAACCTAGAAATTATACAAGTAGAACCAACTGATGTGGACAAGGCCAAACCTTATGGGCCTCCACATAGGCTTCCTAACCCAGCCTATTGCCATTTGGGTCCCTATTTTGAGAAGATTCATCTCACTCAAGTTACAGGTGAATTTGAAGATAACTATGATCTCTAATTAGTTTCCATTTCATTATTATTTTTGTATTTGGCTTTCTGAAAAGTTTATAGCAGCATATTATGTCTTTCCCAGTTGATTTAAGTGTAGCCTTAGTTTCCAAAGAGTTGTTATTTCCCAAATCATTTAATCCATATAAATTTAGTCTTTCACACTTTTTATCGGTTGAATTAGTTTGAGTTGAGACTTGAGAATTAACTCTATCATAGTGAACTTCACAATTCCCCATCCGTTTTAGCATCACAGCCATGGATCTGCCCATTGATGCCGCCTAAGATGAGTGCCACAACTGTTGCTTGTGTGCTCATCAAACAAGCACACCAGTTCAATGCCTCTGCTAATGTAAATATTAGCTGATATTGTATATTATCGTATTCTACTATATCAACGATATATCTGATACCAATATGACTATAACTACTACCGATATCAATATTTTCACACATAGCCACTTTCTGAACTCCACCAGACAGCTCTTTATGGTTAAGTGCTCTAGGGAATCTCTTCAAATTTCAGGGGGCATGCCTTTGGTGCTTTTGTACTGTTAAAAAATAACTCAATTTACCAGCCTAAAGAATTTCTTAAAAAAAAAATGAGTTTCTTGAAACATGGAATAGAGCTAGAAAAGGCCACCCTTATTAGAAACTGAGGAGCTTAACCATGACACAAGTACTGTCTAGTGTCTGCTCATGCCAGACATTGTCAGACCATTCGTGCAGAAGTACATGACTGCCTAGTATATGTAAACGGTGCATAGATAAAAATGATTTATTTGATAACAAGAACGCTAATTATATAGAGAGCGAGAACTTCCTGCATTTATAACAAGCCATAATCTACTGCATTCAGGAAGGATTTTTGCTCCCAAAAACTCCTGCCATATGATCGATTTCTAGGTTTCTTCACAACCCTAATTGATTATATACAAAAAGGGACAGACACAAAAGCAAATTTCAAAGATGGGGAATTTGAGTGCACACGTGCCTTGTTCTGCACCCCCATGGGGAATAGAGAATTTACTTTCTGTTTAACCACAAGAAATAAGCCAGCACCCCATTGCATAATGTAACTAAGGTAAATAAGTGTTATATAAATTATGAGTAATTACTGATGCAAGATTTCTACTGTAAAAGGAAACAACAAATGGGAAGGACACAAACATCAAAATTGGCAAGCAACCAGGCAATTGAGCTTTCAATAGCCAGATCAAGACTGTAAGATCTGGATAGACACTTACTGATTCGACTGGGGATGGTTCATACGGGATAGAAGTGTCTGCTGTAAAGCCATCATTTGCTGCAAATATGAACAATGGGATTCAAGATCATTAGGTCAGCTGAATAGTCATTCAGAAATTCTCAGCAGTCTAGCACAAAGTATAGACAGATCAAGCAACAGATAAATCATAATACAATATGAGAAATGCAATGCTACAATACTCAATAGCAACATAAAAAAAAACTCTTTTCTTTCAACAAGTGAGCCCATAAGTTTACATCACTTTAGCAGAATTTAAAGGGTAGCAATGTTTCTTCCTTATTGTATGTATTTTAAACAAAGAAAAGGTGAGCCAATGATGACTATATGCACACATGCATATATTAGTGTTTTCAAAGTATGAACTGTAAAAAAAGAGGATTTACAAACAAAAACTACCTGCATCATCTCAGGTGAAGTCAACTGACGAAGAAGTGCAGGATTTTGCATCATTTCCCGAAACTGAGTGGAATCGGACAGAGAGCGCAGCTGATGGTTTGTGTTGAAAATTAAAATTAAAAACAATGTAAGTATTAGCTCCAAATCATCTCACACTGCACTTTATAAAAATGGCATACATTTGCCATACCTGATTCAGGTATTGCGGATTTGAGAGCAGGCTTTGCATCATCTGTGTTACAGCTGGATTTTGCAACATCTGAGTCAAAAAAGCAGCATCTGGAGTTCCACTAGGCATGTGTTCGGAGTCTAGGAGACCGCGTAGACCACCTGAACTTGGTGTCCTTGCATCACCAGAGGGAGTTGACCTCGGTGAAGAATTCATTTGGGTGTTCCCTAAAATTGGCATTCATTATTAATTAACATGCGTCTCAAACAGCAAGACACTTTGATCATTAATAATATTTTCTCCCAATACACATATTCTGCACACATCATATGAAAAGGTAGCAAGAATTTTAAATCAATAAGTATGCCAGAGAGGCCAATTTTCCTCTGAAGATGGTCAGGTGCAAGCCATCAGATTTAAATATACTCCGGGGAGGGAATCACTATGACTCATCTCTTCAGCAAATCCACACATCCCACCACACGAATAAATATGTCTTTATTATTATCTAATTTAGTACAGTTTCAAGCCCATGCAGTGTCACGGTCCAAATTTTATTGGACCGTTCCTATTGGTAACTAGATGCCAGTCGTTCCTATTGGTAATTAGATGCCAGCCAAGTTAATC
Organism: Nepenthes mirabilis; assembly: GCA_025585075.1. Classification (NCBI taxonomy): domain Eukaryota; kingdom Viridiplantae; phylum Streptophyta; class Magnoliopsida; order Caryophyllales; family Nepenthaceae; genus Nepenthes; species Nepenthes mirabilis. Next base: position 4,594 of record JAODPA010153001.1, read on the forward strand.
CCCGAGCCCTCTTAAGTGTCAAAGTCAATCCCGGAATGCAAACGCAAAAATTACACAAGTGTCAAGTAAGTTGAACGTAATTAAGTCATTAATTAATAGTGCGAAAATACAAACAACCAATCAATGGCAACAAATAACAATTAGATAAGGAAGAAAATTCTAAAAAGTCATTCCCCCATAAAAAAAGGTTTTGAGCCTCTTGACCTTTGGCAATAATATATAGATATTGAAATTGAGGTATCTAATTTTTTTATAATACTAAAATTCAAACTAAATTCCAAGAAAAATTTAAAGATGCAAGAAAAATGCTATAAAAATTTACATGGCTTGGTTTAAATTCTACCATCCCCTCCTTACTAAGTTGTTAATATTCTCGTTGACTTAATTTTTAGAATAGCTTTGAATTCTCACCTCTTCAATATCAAGTTTATAGCAAGTTCTCAACTTGTTTCTTACATTGGTCTTCCCTTCCATTTCACAAGCAACTCATTTTTTCTTTTTTTCAGCTAATGTGGTGACTTCTTGTTAGACAATAATTTCTTCAACTTCTAGCATTGGTGGTGGCTTAAATCTAATGTTAATGCGCGGGGATCTATCCTGTACAAGGCTTTCCCAACACGAGCAATTATCTTGACAAGACCTTCGTATTTCCGTTGCAACCGCTTGTCACTTTCTCTGAGAAACTGCATCTACTCTTGGAGAAATTTCACCAATAAAAGATCTTTTACACTGAATTGCACAAGCTACCTCCTCTGATCTGCCCACTTCATCCAATAAAATGCTTTCTCTAGCTAGGCTTTGGCAATTTTTTTGTTCTATTTCCACTCTAGGGCAAAGTTGTAAGCACGAGGATGCTTATCTTTGTATAGCTTGGTCACAGTGTGTGAAAAAAACGGTTGTTAACCTATTACAATCTCAAAAGAATTCTTATTTCAAGAAGAGCACTTTTGAATATTAAAATAAAATTGAGCAACATTTAGAATCTTCACCAAATCCTTCTAACTAGCACTAACTAAATGTCATAGGTAATATCAAATTGGCCATTCAATCTCTACATTTGACCATCAATTTGAGGATAATAGTTCAATGAGATATTTAATTCTAAACCGAGTAGTATAAAGATTTCTAACCAAAGGCTCCGATGAAGTGTCCATCTTTATCACTCACAATGCTTTAGAGCACTTTCCGGTATTTGATGATGTGTTTGAAGAGAAGAGACTCTATCTCCTCTACTAAAAAACCTCTTGATGTTAGAACCAAAGTGTGGTACTTTGACAAGTGATCCACGACAACCATGATGCATGAGTACTCACAAACCTTAGGCAGCCATATGATGAAGTCAAGAGAAAAACTTTTCCAAAATCTACTAGGTGCAGTGAGGTGTTTCAGCAACTCTACTGGCTTTTGATCTTCAATTTTTTCTTATTGACAAGTGAGACATGTTTTTGTATAGTTCATCATGTCATCCTTCATCTTAGACCAGTAATAGCCGTTCTATAATAGGTTTAGAGTACACTGCCGCTCCAATTGACCAACCCATAAAGTATCATGATACTCTTTGAAGAGCATCCTACTTAGTCCTCCACCCTTAGGTATAAAAGCCCGGTGTCCTTTCTTGAAGATCAATCTATCGTCAACTCAAAATTTTCAAATCTTGCCTCCCTGGATAAAACAAAATAGAGTTACAACCATTGGGTCATTCTTAAGGTCTAGTATTACCTGTTTTTTTATAGTCGTAGCAATCTCGTTTATTGAGAGGTGGGCTACTCAAGATAAAGCGACAAGGTTCGGTCTTCTCCTATGGGCATTTGCAGCCTAATTGCAGTGTCTGGATTCATGTTATAGATCAAAGCCGAATTCCACTAAAAACTTTAGCTATCGAGCTTGCTCTGACATTGGCTTCAATTGGATGAGAATATGACCAGCAATGATATTGTTAGTTTTCACCATAAACTTGGAATCGAGCAAATAATGCCTTAAGGTCCTTAGATAGTGCATGATCACTAACAACTAGGTTGACATCAGCTCATCGAATTCTTCTAAGAGTAGGTCGACTTTCGGCGGCAGAGACCTAACCTTGATGTCTTCGTCCATGGACAATGTTGCCAGGAAGGTAGGCTTGTCTTTCTTCAAGCACCTTATCAGTCGAAGTGCAGACAATAACTTATCATTATCCTTCCTCTCGAATTCTTTCGGCCTTTTGAAGCACTCACTAGATACAGACTCTCACCCAAAAAGAGTATCGAGTTTAAGTGGGGTATGGGCACTTCCTCGGTCACCTTAAGAAAGTCCATCCCCAAAATCTAGTCAAAATTATCCATAAGTGCTACGGAAAAATTCAGTTACCCTTTTCACTCTTTAAGTATCCATTCACTTGAAGTTTCATATACATTAGGACTATGGACTTGATGGATGTCTGGGTATGCTTCCCCATAGCATACAAGAAGTGGGCTACGCCCATGCAAGCTTGGTCCCTATCATTCTCGTCATCTCCTAACTCTAATTGATTGCTCTTCCCTTGTAGCACACTTAGAGCTCCTTTATGCGGGTATTGTGTCATCTTATGCAGCCCGTATACCCACTAGAAGATGACCTCTTACTCATCGACGTAGTAACACTTTCCATAGAGCTTTGAGAATTCACCGATGACGAATTTTTCAGAAATCTACTTCCCTCATTCTTGGCTTTGAATTATAACTTGTTGACATTAGATGCACTCTGCGAGGTGTTTTTAAAGAGATTAATACTATTCCTTTGATTATGGTTGCCCCTCTCTATGGTATAGTCAACAAGTCTTTTGGCCTCATTTTAGGCGATGGTCAAATCTTGCAATTTTTATTTGAACAATTCTATTTGAGCCCACAGCTACAAGTTATCTATGAAATGAAAGAAACGATTCTTATCAAGTACGTTATTGATGTCTAACATACATGCCAAGAAAATTTTAACACAATCCCTAATTGTCCCCCCGTGTAGTTAATATGTTTTGGCTTTCTTTGTGTCATGAACTCAGTATTTTCAAGATAAAATTATGCCATTGGCTCTATATTGAAGTCTTCCCATGAGTAGATGTTCAATCTTCCAAGGGAAATTTTCTCATATTTGATGTGCCACCATAGTTTGGCATCTCCAGTCAAGTACATTATCACAATGAAAACCTTAACCTCATTTGAATCCATCCACGCAACCTTAAAGAATCGTTTCAGATTGAAGATAAAGTTATCAAACTCCTTTGAATCTCGCACGCCGCCATATTAGCGAGGTTTCAAAGGCTTAACTTTGTCATTATCAAAGGTACTGCTATTAGTCGCAGTAGCATGCACTAGAAAGCTTACCTTATCGGTGAGCTCGATATTATCTTCTTGCAATACTATTATCGAGACGTAAACATCATCAGTTAGATCCCTAACTACCACTTCTAGGATCTTAACTGGGGAATGAGGCTATTCACCCGTTTTTTCATTATATTAAAAGATTCATCTCGAGCTTGAAGCTTAGTCATCCTTCTCTCAAAAGTTCCAAGGCGAGTCACTATAGTGAGACAAACTGTAGGAGTCATCTGAGTAGTCAGTTTTGGTGTCTCTTGGGCCATCACTATCCCACCATGTGAGATTTTCCCAAAAGCAAGACCTTTCTTACTACTATTCTCGTAAATTAATCTCTGATATCAATTGTCATGGTCTAAATTATATAGCCACAAAAGTGTGCAGCGTGTCCGCTCCAATTGGGAACCAGACCGAGCTAAATTGACCCCCAAGCCATCTTAAGTGTCGAGGTCTATCTCGAGATGCAAACCTGGAAATTACACCGGTGTCGCATAAGTCCAACGCAAGTAAGTCGCTAATTAAAAGTATGAAAATACAAGCAAGTAATCAATAACAATAAATAACAATCAGATATAAAAGAATATTTCAATAATTCATTCCCCGTATAAAGGATTTCAAGCCTTTTGACTTTTGATACGAGTATACATTAAAAGTCCCCAACTTTCACAATAGAATATTTTATTCCTTTTCAATGCTAAAATTTAAATTAAATTTACCTAAAATTTTAGAAAAATTCAAAAATATGAGAAAAATTATGTAAAAATTTATATGTGTTGCGGCTACGGATCCGGATTGAACTGGGGCAGACTTGTCCTTCGTTCTTCTAATCCAGAACCTACACAACACAAAAGAAAACAAGAGAATCAAAGGGCCAAAAGGGAAGAATTCCCTGGCAGGCTTTCCGACGCTCAAGTCAGTAATATTCTTCTTAGAATAGAAATGAAATATTTTTATTTGACTAGGCTGAAGATATTTTTAAGTAGAAATATTTGAAATTATTCTCGATATCATTTGGAATGAAAGCCTCACTTTCTCTCTCAGATTATCAATTCAGCTTCAATGAGACTGGTTCTTTTGAGTCGCAAGTATTCCAATTTTTCCTTGTCCAAAAAACCTGCCTTAAACTGAAAGATTGCCACTTACGTATAAGGGGCCGTTTTTCCGGTTTCATAACCACCTTAGATAAGGATGGTTGGTTAGCTTAAGTGGTTATGCCGGTTTCATTCAAAGTGAAACGTGGGAAGTTATCCGGAAAGCTTCTTGCTAACCTCTTGGGCTGCAACTCCCGGGCTTCTTTAATCCGCATTGGGCTTCATTTAATGGGCCTTTGTCATGGATTGTCCCATCAATAATACCCATCAATATGGTTTGGTTTAGGTTCTAACACTTTGCATGGGAAACTCCATTGTTTTATCATTTATTATATTTTTCTTGATTATAATAGGATTCAATAGATTACAAATTACTCAATTATGTTTTTTTGTTGAAATAGTGAAGCTGTTTGTTTTGAAGGAATAAGGTGAATTGCGGTGAAATGATCTTTTGTTTGGATGGTACATTGAGGGAAAGTGGAAAAAGTAAAGAAAGACAAGAAAAATATAGGGAAGTTTTATTTCTCTGCAAAATGAAGTGAAATGGAAGTAAATGAAAGGAAGTGTAGTTTGGATTATGTCTTTACTTATTTACAAAAATAAATAATTGATTAAAATAAATAATAAGGATAAACTAACAAAAATAATACTATTGATTTCAATTACTATCTTTTACACACACATATCTGAATAGCATAAAAGGAAAATGCATTTTTGCCTTATTTTGTTTACCTCCTTTTTACTTCAATTTCACTCCAATTACCCTGTAACTTAGTCTGATGCAAAGGCCAAGTTTATATTCGAAAGTAAGAAATATAATAGGACTAAATATAAGAGGCATTAATTTTAAAATGTTCATGCAACAAGTTCATGTGACATCTCAGAATCAATGGCGTAAATCATCAAAAAGCACAAAAGGAAAACTCGGTGACATATCCTCCAATTAGTTCATGTTTGCTCTCACAGCAGAATTTTCTCAGAGCAGAAAAGGAAAATGCACAATGACATCTAAAATGGAATTATAACAAAGGATCACCATAAGAGTTTTGGCGGCTGAATGGGGTAAGAAAAAAAGAAATGTATTGAAAAGAAGAAGAAGAAGATGAAGACAAGACTAGCTTACCACCAGTAATGCCCCAAGGGTTAGGGAGTGGGTTAGTATTTGGCACTGCATGCCCAGTAGCAGCTTCAGAACCAGTCGTTGAGGAGTTGTTAGACCCATCTCTCTGCTGCACACCACCCTGGTTCCCCAAAAGAGCAGCAAACGGATTTGAACTTAAATTCGTTCCAGTATCACTAGCCATCGTAGTGGCATTCAGAAGTGGTTCCTGAACGTTCTCATACATGCGCCTGAGCATATTGAATCCTTCAGGCGATGACTCTATGTTACTCATGGCTCTATCAGTGTTCCGCATCATTTCACGCATAAGCTCAGGATTCCTAGCAGTCTCTAATGTTTGCCTAAGAATGCTAGGGTCATTCAATATATGAGCAAGCTCAGGATTCCGATCAATGATCTCACGCATTTGAGGATTGCTCATAACCAAGCCTCGAAATAGCTCCGGATTATTCATTAGGCTCTGAATTGCAGGGGTGTTCATTATTTCTCTCATCATGTTGGGGTTCTGGATCAGCTGTTGCTGCATCTGTTCGATTTCTGGAAGCCTAGCTTCGAACAAACCGGGTCCTCCAGTGCCACCTAGACCACCAAGACCAAGCCCAGGAAAAGGTGATGCCCCCAGACCAGCAGCTCCCAATCCCCCACCTTCAGTAGTTGGAGTGGTGTTGAGAGGCCCGGCATTAGTTGTAGCAGTTGTGGCTGCTGATGCAGAGGGAGCAAAACCACGGACCATGTGAACAGTATGATCAGCCTGCAGACCTTTAACAAAAGGAGAAAACATCAAACTTAGCAAAATATAGCCCACAGCCATTCAAAAACTATGCGTCAGATCAGCATTCATAGTGTACATAGTAAACCAACTCTATTAAGTACTAAAATAACAAAGACACAGAAATCTGCAAAGAAATGCAAGAAGGAAGTGTGCCCATATTCCAAGTACTAATATAACAAAGACACAGAAATCTGCAAAGAAATGCAAGAAGGAAGTGTGCCCATATTCTGATACTGTCAATGACCCAAAAAATCAGAGAATTTCTGCTAAAGGAATATCTCCAGAAATAAATATGATTTTTCACAAGTACTTGTGCAATCCATAACAAAAGAGATGCACATTTAAAGTAGGAAATAATAAGTTTTCTGCTGCAATCCATGACAAAGGCGAAAGCATGCAGAAATAGATATCGCGATGCAGGGCTGTATTTATTTCTGCTTTGACATACAAGTGGAAAAGCACAACCGGAGACATCACAAACAGCTGGCTAAATTCAAGGAAAACCCCTCAAATTTCAGTTTATTAAGGACATACTATACAGGCAATGCAATTAAATTAAAACAACTGATTCACCCATTATTCATATTTGACGGAATAAAAATAAACTCCTACAAGTCCTAAACAAAAAGGTAAAAATAAAGAAAATTTCAAGATCAAACAGACACTCCTCCCAAACAAAAAAAAAAAAAAATTACATCCTTCCATTGCTCACTGGAGAAAAGGCAGCCACACAGACAATTCATATTACCAAGAAACAAGCCTTTAATGCATCCAATTTCAAAAATTAAGCAAAATAGCATTCCAGATGTTGACAGAGAATTTAATGATTGACTTCCAATGGTTCAAGGTGATCTTCCAGCTTTGCCTGTGTTTTGGCATGTAAAGCAATAATTTGGCTTCTCATCAAATAAAAAGGATAATAAGTGACAATAAAATGATACTATATGTGATTAACCTAGGCACATGCAAAACATGGCATAAAACACCAGCAGGCAATTCTATAAATATACTGCACAATCACTTTCCAATATCAATCACACCTACATACTGCACAAGCCAAAAACTTTTCACCATAAAGGGTAAAAATTATGCGTCCTTGTTCCTCTCACTGAAGTAAAATACTACTTTTATATGATATCTGGTAAAGGATTACATACAAATCAGGGAAGCTCAGTAAATACAGTGCCATCTCAACCATTTTTTTCTTCTCCAAAAGCTAACTTCTGCTCATTGCACTTAATTCATCAAGGATGCATCATTCATCTTCAATAGTTGGTTTCAATGATGAATAAAATTAAATTGGAAAAAAGATAAGATTAGTTCCATGGTATTTCAATAGAGGGAATGTAACTCAGAGCATCCCAAATAGAGATTCAAATATACTACACCAACAACAAGGTAATAATGCCTTTGTGTTGACTATGTTCGTGGAGATTCATTATCCCATGAGGATATTTAAACAATTCTGATGGAGATCTGATCACAGCTTATGTAGTAAAACTATAAGCGAGGGTGGAAGAGGAGTTTTCCATGTTTCGATGCCACTGGGATCGGAACAGTGACAAAGCCATGTCAGTCTGTAGATTAATGACTGGTCAATTGTAGAATGACCAAGAAATTCCACTTCTAATCAAATTGTCTCAATCAAGCCACAAGAAGTGTTCAGAAATAACATCTTTGGCCCTTCCTTAGAATCAAACACAAATAGGAAGAGGACGACCATAAACATCACAGGGTAATTAAAAAGGTGCAGTATGGCCTGACGGACAACAAATATGAAATAGGGCATCCCTTTAGCTATTACATGAAAAATCCAATATAAATGGAGCAACTAACATAATAGGCAGAATCAGTCATGGTACATTAGAGAATGTGAAATTGATACACAGCCCACAGTTCCCATGAGTGAATCAAAAAGTTGGATCTACTTTGGATCTCACCTAAATTGCCCCATCTATTATCCTAGGGAAAAGTTTTTCAAAGTCACCCTGGATACAGGGTTTAAAGCCTTATCAATGGCTTGAGGCAGGGCCACAGAATGAGAAACACATCCTATTGAGTTATGAAATGGGAAACCTGAGCTCGGCAGAAAAAATTCTGCACTTTGAGTAGATTACATAATGACCGAAAAATAATGAAGACCAAACAACAAGAACAATTAACAGAACAAAGAAAAGAGCAATCATGAATTTAATGTTGACATAATTGCCAGGTGTCAACTTTATCATAATCTTGATTAATTAAGTTAATATAATTGAAATTGAAGTCAATCTATAAAAAAAAATTGGGTCAAAAGTCAAATTTGAATTGAAATACATCGAGTTAAAGGTTGTCTGACCGGCGCCCAACGTGCGTCCGTGCATAGAAAACAAAATGTATACACCTGAGAGATACTTGATCAGTGTCTGGATGTTGAAAACAGTAGGTCTGCGCCTGATGCAAGCCCAAGGGACGCTCGAGTGTGTTGTGGCAGATTGTTCGCACTCAAGGTGCGCCTTAGGCAGCGCTCGTGCAGCACAGTGCTAAGGCATGGCGCTTGACGCGCGCTCGAGCGCCACTTGGTATATATAGTAAAACCCGGCTGATTTCTGTCAATTTTCTTAGAATTTTCAAGAGAGGAGTGAGAATGAGATGAAGAGAAGAGAGAGAACGAGAGAGAGGAGACCTTAGAAGCTCAAATTAAGTGGATTCAAGCTAGAATTTGATAAAAATTAAGCTAAGACAAGTGTATTTCCAGCTTTTCTTCTCTTATTGCTGTTTTTTGCTGAATTCTTTGAGCATTTTTTGTTCCAATGCTCATGTATGAAATTATTCATAATTTCGAAGCTATAAGTCAAAATACTTGAAAGAGATCAACATCGAAAGTCTGTTTGTGATTAACTATAAATACCATTTAGCATGAATTGGCAAGCCTAAGCACTTCCATTTCAATTAGCTTGTATACTCACGGACCCCAACGCCTTCAGATCAGGAAAATTGGAATAGGAATTTGAAGCCTTCGATGTTACAATGAAATCTACAAATCCATACCAACAAATCGAGAAGTTTTAAGTTCACGATAAGAGAATCGTACTATAACCTTAACAACTGCATGTATCGGCGGATTCAAATTCCGAACATATTCAAAGCAGCTTAATGATAGTCACTTCTAGATTTATCAATATTATTCCTCAAATCCACAGATCAATCAGATTAGAAATGGAACCCACAAAACTAACCAATTGCAACACGAGAAACAGCACATAGCGTACCATAACTCTCTAGGGTTTGGTCGTCCTTTAAAATCCGACCTTTGTAAATCAACCTCTGCTGATCGGCTGGCACATCGCAGTTCTGAGCCACCTTAGACTTGAATGCCCCAACCGTCGAATCCAGCCCCGTACGCACGGAAAACTTCGAGCCGTTGGAGCATCGTATGTTTAGGCTGACCTCCTCGCCGCCGGCTACACCACCCACAAACGTCTCGCCCGAATTTGCCTCCACAACCATGTTTCTATGAAAGAATTTCTCGAATGCAAATTCAAAGAAAACCTAAACCTAGGTATATCAAAATGTGTTTACCCGAATCAGTATCAATTAAGGAAGCTTCATATATTGAGAAAACAAATAAAAAGTAAGGAAGAAATGATTAAAGTGAAGGGTGAAAATCAGGAATCGAAGGTAAAGCAGAATACAATAAAGAATTTCGTTCGTAATTATAATCCGACTACAAATTTGAGCGAGAGAAAGAGCAGGAGGGCGGACGGAAGAGGAAACTTCGGTTTACAGAGTGGTTCGCATAATCCTGGTCAGACACTCTGGATAAATTATATATCATTAAATACGAAGACAGACCGCAATGTAAACTCACCGTTATTATTTCAATCAATTTACAATAACATTTTTCCAAATAAAAATAATTTTATATTATTTTTATCATACCATAT
>JAODPA010153002.1:0-41097 GCA_025585075.1 Nepenthes mirabilis
TAATTTTTATAATTTATTATTATTATAAAATCTGAACCATAAAATACAGAAACGTGGTCAAATGAATCTCCCTCTAATCCGATAACGCGGTCGTACTGACCAATCCATTTAAAAGATCTGAAATTCCTGTTTTCAGGAGGCTTAGATGCTGCTGAAACATCGTTGACATTTTTGAAGCTGTAAAAGGATATTCTCATCAATTAATATCCACATGGCAAACATCTAAGGTACACACAATGTAAAAGTTGCCTAACTCGATTTGATAGGGACAGTAAAAATAGACCGCTCTAGTACAAATATCCGTAGACTTAGTGACAGGCCAAAAGGCATCTAACTCACAAGTCCAGAGGCCATCAACACTCTGTTGACTCGAATAGCGCACTAGCAGACCGGTCAGCCCAAGCCTAACCACCATCTATACAAAAACAAGCATGGTGAATACCAAAACCCATACCAATACTCTAGCCAAGGACGTCGCCCACTACGGTGATGACCCCACAGCAAAAAGTCACGCGGGGGAGCGACTAGCGCCCTTTATGCAGGAGCTTGCCAATCGGGTGCCAGAGGCTGGGGGCTCCTTCCCCCACTACCTGCACCTTAGCATCAAGACGAAAAAGCCTGAGGAAGAAGCGACCGACCCGAAAGGTAGGATGCCCGGACGACCTCGTAGCCCGACTGGCTTCAAGCAATGGGGTCCAATCCCGTTTGGAGGGTCGACTTAGGCGCAAGACATCGAACAAGAGCCCAGAGCAACGAAATTCTCGTCACTCGCATGAGGAGTAGAGGCCACCAGCCCAAGAGGGAGCCTCGTGCAACGTCGAGCCGGCCAACCTCACGCCGCTTGCCAAATCATCCAGAGTTGATGACCTACCTCAATGCAAAAAGTACTGCAATCTCCCCCGGGTAGAGGAACGGGTACAAAAGATATGGCGGCATGTGTTCAACGAAGACGCTAACAGACGTTCCACAAATCCAAGAAGATCACCATTTACGATGAAAATCCGAATGTAGCCATTCCTTTAAAAGTTTAAGATGACAACCCTAGAATCCTATAACAGAAGCACTGATCTGATAGACCACTTTCGTACTCTACTGAACTTCCAGGACCTGGATGAGGCCACTATGTGCCTACACTTTCCACTGACCCTTAAAAGGGACACTTGGATTTGGTTCTACAGTTTGCCGCCACATTCAATCTGAACGTTCCAAGAGCTCACTGATAGCTTCTTAACTTAGTTTGCCTCCTGCCGGAGGAGAGGCAGCCTTGGCATCTCGCTCGTATCAAGTAGGGGCAAAACGAAAGTCTAAGGAGCGTCATGACCCGGTTTACCACTGAGGCCCTCTGGATACCCCGACTAACTGACAAGGTGAAACTGAGCACCTTTATATCAACTCTGGAACAGAGCAAATTTTTCAAACATCTTGCCCACAAGGATCTCCAAACCTTCCAAAAAGTTAAGGTCATCACCCGAGCCTACATAACGGTCGAAGAGGCTAATGAGGCTAAGCGACCAAGGTGCGGGGACACCCTGCACCAGGGACAACCAAGAGGAAGAAAGAGAAATGGAGACTACTTCAACTCCCTGGATCCAAGGAAGCAGCCCAGGGTGGAGCCGGGGGCCCGAAGAAAGTTTGAACCCTTAAACCTGACCCCTCTAAACGACTCCAAAATCAACATTCTTATCCAGATTAAGGAAGAGAAATTTTTTAAGTCGCCAAAGCTAGTCAATGACTCGAAGGAAGGAGATCAAAATACTATCACTACCATCGATCTCCAAATCATAGCATAGAGGCCTATTAGACCCTACAAAAAAAAATTTAAGAATTTATCCGAATGGGCACTTGACCAAGTTCCTTCGAAACCAAGAACGAGAGCCCAGCGGAGTAGGTGAATAAAGGGCAGAGTAGCAACAACCAAGAAATCGAGTCGCGATTGGAGTGGTCAATATAGTGGCAACCCGACTAAACCATCAATCTGACCAGCTCGGTACTGCGTCGAAGAAACAATGGTAAAAGATAGGAACGATGTCATTAGTTTTAGCAAAAAAGATGTCACATGTAATGACTCTCCACTCTGACCCTCTGGTTATATCCACACTCGTTTTAGATGGTACTATTGACTACAGTTGAAGCAAGTCTTTATTAATAATAGAAATTCACGTAATTTACTTTATATTGATGCTTATTTTAAATTGGGATTGAAAAGGAGTCAACTAAGACCAGTCAAAAGGCCCATCTATGAATTAAACAATGAGCCAGTGCCCGTCCAAAGAATCATTCAACTAGAAATCACCTTAAGAATGTACCCCAAGATGGCATCCTATGGTGATCGACCTACCTTTAGTCTATAATACCATACTAAGCCAGTCTGGCCTGACTGCGTTCAGGGCTGTAATGTCAATTATGCACTTGAAGATAAAGTTTCTTACGGCCTACAGCGTTGGAGAGGGTACTAGGCGACCAGGTAACCCGCCAGATGTGCTACCTATTCCAGGTCACCCAAGGCACGCCGGACCGACAGACGGACAGCTTCGATCATAGAGATGAAGCAACTCTACAGCATGCCCAAGCTGGCGAGCCAACTGACCACATCCATTTGGACCATGGAGATCTGAAAAAATACATGTGAATAGGGGGCTCACTTGTCAAACCCCTATGAGATCAGCTAGTCACCTTCATCTATCAAAACTCTAATATTTTCGCATAGACTTCGACTGACATGCCCGAAATTTTGACCGAAGTGATGATCCATAAGCCTATTTAGCAAAAGTGGAGAAACCACTCCGTCAAAAAACTCATTGTCATCTAGGAGGAGGTGAGAAAACTACTCGACGCTACCTTTATTAAAGAGGTCTAATACCTGGACTGACTCTCAAATATCATCTTCGTCAAGAAAAATAATGAGAAGTGGCGGAGGTGTGCCAACTTCGCTAATGTGAACAAGGCATACTCGAAAAATAGCTTCCCACTACCCAGAATTGACCTACTCATTTCGGACACAAATTACTCAATTTTATGGACGTATACTCTGATTACAACCAAATCCAAATAAGTCTCAAGGACAAGAAGCATACCTCCTTTGTAACAGACCAGGGAACGTATTACTACTAGGTTATGCCCTTCAGGTTGAAAAATGCGGACATCACATACCAACAGCTCGTGAATAAAATGTTTAAAATTCAAATTAGCCAGAATATAAATATATACGTAGATGACATGCTCATCAAAAGTAAAACCACCAACAACCATTTTCATAACCTCAGTGAGGCTTTCAGAATACTTCGGGCACACTAGATGAAGTTGAACAAGACAAAATACATCTTTGGAGTATCTTCAGGAAAATTCCTAGGTTTCATCATTTCCTAGTGAAAGATCGAAGCCAACCCCGAAAAGATGAAGGCTACCATGGATATGACCCCACCTCGGAACATAAAAGACATCCAGAGACTGACCGGGAGGCTTGTAGCACTCTTCTGCTTCTTGGCTAAATCCGGAGACAAGTATCTCTCATTTTTCAAAGTTTTGAGAGGGGCAAAAATAAATGACTTCTAGTGGACAGCCAGCTATCAGGCCGCTTTTGAGGAACTGTAGGAGCATCCAGCCAATCCCGCTCTTCTAACGTCACCAAAAGAATGCAAGGAGCTATACCTTTACTTGGCTGTTTCAGAGGCGGTGCTAGGTTCCATTTTAATCAAACAGGAATCTGACCTACAGTGGCCGGTCTACTACATCGGCAAGACTTTGATAGGCACCGAGACTTGCTACATGCACACCGAGAAGGTCACACTGGCGCTCATCTATTGGATAAGAAAACTACGACCCTACTTCCAGGCATATAAAATAATTCTCCTGACCGACCAACCACTGAAGGAAATTCTACAGTCAAGTAAACCATCAAATTGGGCGAATTCGACATAGAATTCAAGCAAAAGCCGGCCGTAAAATGGCAGGTCCTAGTAGACTTTATTGTCGAGACTACGACCCCAATTTCAAATACCGGTCACACCAGCGATGTCAACCGCCGGTCTGAGGAGCCGGAATGGACCCTCCACGTGGATGGATCATTGACTCACTTAAATAATGGAGCCAGAGTGATTTTGAGGACCCTCGACGGACTGGGAGCGAGATACTCATTAAAGCTCGGGTTCCCAACTACTAACATCGCCGAATACGAAGCCCTACTCGTCGAGTTACATCTTGCAAAGGCATGTTCGACAATGCATGTAACTGTCTACAGCGACTTAAAGTTAATTGTCAACTAAATCAACAGAAGATTCAAGGTGTCGAGCCATCTGCTTGCAATACCTCGCTAAAGCGAGAAGTATGGCCCAGAAGTTTCACAAAGTCGAGATGATACACACCCTGAGGACGGACAACCGGAAAGCTAACCAGCTCGCGAGGGTAATCGCAGCCAAAAGCCCAGAGTAATATTCCAAAGACACACGGGAAGTCCTGACCTCTCCAAGTATTGAAGAACCTAAAGCGTTGTAAGTCTCTGACAGTGAGAGCTGGATATCGCCCTACTGAAGGTACATTACGGACAACTCCATACTAGAAAATCCAGATGATACTAAGCGCATAAACAAGAAGGCCAGCTGGTATACCATCGTGGATGGAAGGTTGTACGGCCAAGGGTACTCCATCCCATACTTACAATGCCTCACATCGGAGGAGGTTGGCTATGCTTTAAGCGAGGTAAACCTCTACATCTGTGAGTCACACGTCGGGAGCAAGAACCTTACCTTCAAGATAATGCGCCAAGGCTATTATTAGCCCACAATTAAGAGAGACGCTATGGACTTCATGAAGAACTATGAAAATTGTCAGATCCAAGGCAACATGTCCTAATAGTCGCCCACAGAGCTGAGGATCCTTGAAGCCCCTTGGCCATTTGCGCAATAGAGGCTCGACATACTCAACCTCTTTTCTATTGTGTCTGAGTAAAGAAAGTTTATCACAGTGGGTATCAACTACTTTACGAAGTGGGCTGAAGCCTCCCCACTGGCCCAAATTACCAAGCAAAATGCCATAAAGTTTGTTCGGTAGAATATCATCTGTAGGTTCGAAATTTCTAAGATTATCGTGGCCGACAACGGAGCCCAATTTACCGATAAACGTTTCATCAAATACTACGCAAGTTCGGGCATCCGGTTGGTCCACACCTTAGTCACATACCCTAAATGAATGAACAGACGAAGTTCACCAACTGAACCCTACTGCACGAGCTGAAGACCAAACTAGAAGATGCTGAGGGCTCCTAAGCGAATGAACTACTCTTCGTATTATGGTCATATCGAACGATACCAAAAGAGCCAACACATGAGACGCCCTTTAGTCTATACTATAGATCCAAGACCGTCATCCCAATAGAGATAGAACTGCCCAACCTCCAGGTCGAGGGATTCGACTCCCTCAACAACTCCAGCAACTTAAAGAGCATCTTGACCTGCTCAAGAAGGCATAAGACGTGGACAAAATGCGCATAGCTGCATATTAATAATAAGTTGCTCGATACTACAACAAAATGGCAAAGGCTCACCAATTCGGGGTGGGGAACCTTGTTCTACAGAGCATAAAGGCCATGGGCAAGAACACTAACAGAAACAAGCTCTCCCCAAACTAAGGGCCCATTCCTCATTTTGACCATACTGTGGAACAAGGCGTACAAGCTTCAACCCAAAATGGCAAATTGGTCTCAAAGACGTGAAATGCTGCCGACCTAAAAAAGCATTACCAGTAATATTTTACTGAACCCAGGTTGGTCCAGCTTAAATCACTGAGCATGCTTGTAAAAGTGCATCACGTTTAATAAAACAATTTGTTTGATTGTTTATTCTTAATTTTTTTTTTTTGGTCCATCCATATGAATACTTGTGTGACGCTGCATAAATTTGAGCAACCTAAAGTGCCCCTAAGTTGAACAAATTTTCATTCACCCGTTACTAAACCTCGATCCGCACCCAGCGGCCCATATGCGGTTAAACTTAAACCTCAGTCCCACACTGAACGTCTCATACGCGGTCAAATTTAAACCTCAGTTCAACACCAAGCGGCCCATGCACGGTTGAATTTGAACCACGGTCCAGTATTGAGCAACCCATGCATAATCGAATACCAAAACCATATGGGGCATTTCAACGCTTGTGCAATGACTCCCCTAGCAGGGATGAGCACAGTCAGTAAATGATGGTTGATGAGTTAGGATCCAACGTGTGAAAATGACGTCCCATAGGAAAACGATCTCAAGTAGTTGCACGCAGGCAACGGCCCTAACTCCACTAAAGTTCGGCTACAAGAGTATCCACGCTTAGCCGACAAAACAATGGCACGTAAGCATGGTTGTACAAAAACATGGAGATCACGACAATGATCGGGAAAATCTTCTTTTATCCATTAAAGTATTATGCTACACAGGCATCCTAGTGTTATATACAAGTATATAGAAAAAGAAGAAAAAAAAAAAGAGAGGAAAAAGCTACCCTAAGGATGGGGGTTGGGTAAGGGATGAGACAAAGGAAGGAAAAAGCTACACAGGCACCCCTGTTCCTTGGGTCAAAAATGCCAGTCGAAAATGCAGGTCAAAGAGATGAGTGATCCGCCGGTATAGGTAAATGTCATCCAGAAATCTCACATTCAGAGCTTAAGACACCTCCTCCAGGCTGAATCGAATCATCAGCTCTGCTCCCGGTCTAACATTCTCAATCTAGAGGCCAGTGAGATGCTGCTCAACCGCCTACAAAGCGTCCCTAACCTAAGATAGCTAGAGCTCGAGGTTGGAAACCCAATCCTAGTACTACTGAACCTCAGAGGCGGTGACATCCACCTGGCCCTGCATCTCCTCCACCACTCTGGGATCGACCCTCGTCTGGGTCAGACAGTGGACCCTCCCTCGCAACAGTTGGATTTGGGACGACCGCTAATACAAACATGTCTGCAAAACGTGCACTATCTTATCGTCTTGCAAACAAAACAAGAAGAAGAGGTTAAGCTTAACTATTTCCAATAAAATAGAAAAGTTCTTAGAAACTTACCCGCTACACTCAAGAGGCACCATGGATGAAGACCTGGGAGTGGACACCTGATCTGGCCTTGGCCAATCCAATGTAGAAGCCTCCTGGCAAGACACCTACGTTGTCGCCGCCTCCTCAACATCACCTTCCGATCGAGCTTCTACTGGGTGGTCCACACAGGGACCCTCTCCGGCCGACTCGCATGTGAAGCTGACCACCTCCTGCTCCGGCAAAGAAGAGACGGGTTTCCTGCTGAGCCTCCTGTTGGGCCTTCTGCTAAACTGCTTGTGAGGCCCCCTCTTAGGCCTCCCGCAAGACTGCCCGTTGGGCCTCTTATTGAGGCTCCTGATGGGCCTGAGCTAGCTCAATCAATGCGTCCATAGCGAGAATGGGAGGCCCACCGATTGCAGCTACTCCGATACCAACCTTGATGGTGCCAACATCTGAAGGTGCGGCGAGGGCTGATCCCCTTAACAACTCACCTAGGCCTCGCATCCGCTCCACCATGGGCAAGCCCTAGGCGGTAGAGGACAAAGACACTAGAGATGATGCAGCCCACCACTGGGACGGACTCTCAAATAGATCCCTGGTATATAAGGTCCCAGCCTTTCTCTTAGACTGAGCAGGTGAAGGATCAATGGGTCCTGTACCCTCAATGGGAAGACCCCATCTGGCCAGTGCAAGTGCCTCAGAAAATAGGAGGTGATCCTTCTTGAAGTCACCCAAATTTGCCCAGATCAACTTCGTCCGGAGCTTGACGAACTCCACCTCCTCATGCAATACCTTGTCGATAAAAGGCGCTGGCACGTTCTCCCATCCATTGGTGATGGCCCAGTCAGAAGTGACCTTGATGAAGAATCGGTCATTCCAATTCTTCACGGAATCATAGATCACCCTGCTTATGAGCAAGTCTCTAGTAGATAGTGAGATCCAGCCTCCGCTCTAGCAGAGCTGGAAGATAACATTCACAACCACCACAGTCAATGCCCTCCCTTGGTGACGGAAGAAAATACCGAAGGAGAACAATATCTAATGGCATTGGCATAGAATCTCACGATCGAAACTCCCAGGGCAACCAAGATCTTGTACAGCTCCCCTGGAAGGGGGAAGCGAAGACTGCTATGCACCCTTGGCTCAGCATACAAAATCACGGTCGAAATGTTGTACTGCATAGACAACGCCTCGATGTCAGTGGCAATGAGAACAAAACGAATCACATCAACTTTAGGAGCCACAGAAATAGAAAATACTAATGGACAAAAAGACAAGAAGAAATGGATTCAAGAAGAAGTATGTAAGGCGACGAAGGGGCATCGTGTTATAGGAGTGGTGCGAATTTCAAACAGCACCTCGAAAAGGTGCACGCACATGATGACCTGACAAGTGTCGACAACGGACGACATCCAGGCACATCAATTGTCTAGCGCTGTTACTGGCGACCTGCCATTATATAGGTGGCTGACATGTGGCAAGATAAGACGAGCCTGGTGTCAAAATGACACAACCTTCTAGGCCACTCTGCCTCACTTCTCGAGGACAACGAAACGGCGACGAGTAGACCTAATAATCTCAAAATCGAATTCACAAGCTGACAATCCGCTCCAGCAGTCGATCTACCTAATGTCCCAGTCCGGCATCAAGCCGGCTTGATTGGTCAACGATCCAGACCGGCATTTAGTCTGCTTGGCTGGCCAGCGACCGACTCCGAATTCCAGTCGGTTTGACCAGCCAACAGTCCACATTGGCATACAGCTCGCGCAACTTATCAACGATCCACTCCGGCGTCCAGCCGGTTGACTACTCAATGACCCAGTCCGATGCAAAGAAAAAGACAAAAAATCAAACCGGCATCCAAAAGATCAAAGATGAAAAGGCATGGACAGGAGTAATTGCTAGTCACATTCATTAATCTTCCTTTACAAATTACAAAGCCTCCAGAGGCTAGTATTTAACAAAAAGAAGACAACAAAGAAAGAGAAATACATGGAACTCAACCGTAGTGAACTCCCAAACAAGCAAGCAACTAGGGGAACCCGAACAAGAAACTGGCGTGCATCTGATAGACAGCAAAGCACAAACAACCATTCGCAAGAAGTCTGAACAGAAGCTTATCACGAATAGAGGCCGCCATCCAAAAAGAGTCAAAAGGTTAGGAAAGCCTCGCCCCCTAATAAGGAAAAAATAGCCCTAAGCTCAGGGTCCACCACCAACCCTACAAGCAGCAAGGCGAGGCTGCGGAGACAACCATTCTCAACAAGCTCAAACCCATTCTGAAGGCAAGCCACCGCCCAAGGTGAAGACATAAGGCCTCACCCCACTCAAAAACGATAGGCATGTCTCCAAAATGAACACGAAAAGGGGTGACCAAAGCGATTTTCCACATGAAAAAAGGTGACCAAAGCAAACCGCAAGTGCATCCCAAGATGGCGCCTTCAAACATCGGAGACAAACCCCTACCGATCCTGGCGGCCAGTGACTTGAGCATGATGGCAACTTTGGATTCCCACGCCCCTTCATTGAGGAAAGCAGAATATGATACAAAGAGGCACAATGAGCCCTCAATTTATAGAACACGTAATGATCAAGGGACCATTAAATGCCAACGATTCCTCGTACCAGCAAATCTGCAGAAAATCTCAGATGCAAGAAAATCACGCCAAAAACGGTAAATAGAGGAATTTGAGGACGGCCTGGGGAAGGAACAGAAGGAAAAAACAACAAGGCATGCTATATTCTATCCATAAACATGCCAGAGGTTGAAAATTCAAACTTCACGACATGAGGGTTAGTAATGGGGACGGTAAAAATGGGTTAACCCAGTGTAAAGATCTATAGACTCGGCGGTAGGCCAGAAAGCATCTGGCCCACAAGCCCAGGGGAGGATCAATGCTCCATTCACCCAAATAGCGCCCCAGCCAATCAATCAGCCTAAGCTGACCACGGCCCAATCCGGGTGGTCCACAGTGTTTTCTCCGCACGCAAAAAGATTACTTGCCTTAACCAGCAAGTATTTCGATTATTACCCCAAATCATGATTCCTCCAGGAATGGCAACTCTCAACTTAAAAAATATCTTATAATAACAACCTCGATATCGGCCATGTAAAGTATCTCCTCAAGGAGGGAAGGAATCCCCTTGATTGTCACGATTGTCTTAATCAGCACCTACAATTCCCTTCCCAGCCCACCAAATCTGCACTAGCCAGTTAGCGGTCAAGCCTTGACGCTCAAGTAAGGTTAAGCTGACCCAGAATCTATAAAAGACCCTTGAGGCAGACTCTAAAGGCACACACACATTTACGCTAATTCCAACTGTCATAAGCTTACCTCCAAGCAAGCCCACAAAACGCTGCTTCTAAGAGCTCAAGAGACCATACTCCATCCGCAGAGCCTCCCAAGAATTCCTCCACGATTCTCGCTCCGTTTAACATCAAAGCCGCTCTCCATGAACTCACCACCACAAAACTGCTTCACGCCAAGCGCAACCTCCAAGTCAGACTCAAAGCCCCACTCTCTTGCATCATTACTCATACCTCTTTATTCCTGCATCCTTCATCTCATGAAGAAGATTACTTGAATGTCAGAGAAAATACCGGGAAATCCCACCAATCCTCTGACCTCTTATTTTAAATTGTGGTATGCAAGATCCAAGCTGAAAAGTACGAAGATCGAATCTACTTCAATTCGGCCCAAAGATCAAGCGGTACCCTAATCCTTCCACTACGTGGATCCAGGACACATCACGAACCATCTCCATTTATGGCATGGCACGCAAGAGCTTCAACTGTCCAACACATCTTGATATCATTACAATTCAGGAATCAGTATACAGAAACTCAAGCCATTCAAACACAACTACAATGCCTGCAAAAGTAGAGAAGCCTCCCTAAGCATTTGAACCCGTTGGGTGTTTGCTCATATCGATACAGAAACATCTGCAATAGACAACCAAAAGAACCTTTCATATGCTAAGTCATGAGTCTTTCATGACCATCTTGTCGCTTGAAGCAGAATCAAGATAAGATATTACAAGCCCAGCAGCTTTGCATCCTGAGGCCATTGCCTTGCCTACTGAAAGTCCATCCTTGTGGTTACCTAAATGCATGAATACACAAGGCAGATAAAATTCAGTACCCGATAAAGCACGATCCACAAACTATCACTCTTGAAAGACAGGATTCAATTCAACCATGAAAATATATGTACATGCCGAGATTAATAACACCAGAATTCACAGAAATAGAGCAATATTACTTGATTGCTCCAGCTATCCATAAACTAGTTTTCTCTTACGTATTTAGGAGTTTATTCACAGTTTTGTATAGGGACAAAATGACTCTTAGTCCATGTTTGGCTTGATCTGACAGCAAGTATTGTGATTAGAGAGTGGAGAAAGAGGGAACAATGCAATTATTTTCTACCCTGTTTCCTACTCCGTCAGATCACAATACATGTAATTACATCCAACCAAACAGGAGTTGGTGTTTTCTCTGAATAAGGAGGAGCGTATCCAGAGTTGGAGATGAAGGAAATCGTAAGAACTGCTTTCTGCAACTCATTCGCAGTTCAATTTTTATGATTCAGAAGAAAGACAAGGCTGATTATTTCACAAGCTTTATCCAAATGACCAGTTTACCAGCATAGAAAAATCCAGGAAGATCTTGCTCCATCTTGTCTATTCCTCTCAGAACTGAATCATAGTTGTGCCCATAGAGAGGAAATGCCTTGCTCCAATAAAAATGGCTGACACAATAAAGTAAGATAGAATCGTCTTATAGCAAATTCACCGCAACCTAAACAACAGGAAAAATGATAAACATAAACAGACTATAAACAAATTCCATACTTGACAAAAGTTGGCTCTCCGTCCGTGCACAATAGCTGCTGAAGGTCGGATGAAACTACTTGTTTCAACTCATCCCTGTACGCGTGGTTGATGAAGCACATTAATCTTTTGTATCGCTCATACTGTTTATTTTAAAGATCAGAATGGCAGTAGCAGGATAGCACATCAAGAAAAATAAAGGCATAGAAGATTCCTATACATTGAAGCTTTTGCAAGTTCTCTATTTCTGCTCCCTCCAACAAAAGTAGTATAAAGATACAGGTCACTAGGTGCACGATCTGGGAACATCATTGAGGAAAACAACGTACCTGTACATCCAAAGTGCCAGTGCCACGTCACAAAATATCAATCACTCATCACAAAGCACATAGCAAAAAGTTACCAAGAGTCTTTAAGCCATTATGCTGCTGGTTGGAGGGGATGAGAACTCCAAATCCCTCAAGGGGTCTCTTGACATTGGCCTTCCTAAATGTGGTGATTATAACAGAGAGCGGGAGGTAATCCACCTGCATGATGAAACAACCGTCTGAATTCACAGTTTTGAATGAGATTGAATAGTCTGGACTTTTGTGGTTAACATAAACACAGTTAAAAGCAATCTTCACAACAATGCTACACAGGAAGACTACATCCCACTTCTAATGAAGCTTGTCAAAGTTACAACACCCCAAGTATCGAAAATTTTAGGAGTTTACCTTCAGCTTATAAAGACAGGTGTTCGACTAATAACAAAACCTCTTTCTTTTCTTAGGTCTCTGAGGGCAAAGGGCATGATGTGGGCTTGACTAAGGGCGTCCAACATAGTATTAGAGCAGACCCAAGACCCTGGTGCGTGCTTGCAAGCATTTCCATAGTTTTCTAAGCCATGCAGGGCAGTTGTCTTGCAAACTTTGTGGTCTGTCATTGAGCTTGCAAGTTGCACCATCCTTCTGGAAATCCTAGGATTCATTCGTGAAGTGACTTGATGAGGGTGACGTTTGTGAGTGGGGAAATTGTAGCACCCCAAGTCCCACATGGTGAATTTGTAATTAGAGGAGTTACCTTCAACTTATAAAGACCTATTAATAACAAGAGCTCTTCACTTTTCTTAGGCTAGTGAGGATAAAGGCTTTAAGGGGCTTGGTCGCTTAGCCAATAGCTTGATGAGTGTATTCATCAACGCATGAGCATGATTTGTTTCAGTATATTCATGCCTGATGGGCACTTTACGCAAGCATGATTTAGACATGATGCCTAATATGCAGCTGATGAATGCAGCTGATGAATGCAGCTGATGAATGCAAAAGCACTAGTCTGCTATATAAGACATTTCTACCATTTCTTAGCTCATTTTTTTGAGTTTCCAAGGAGAAGATCGAGAAAGAGAAGAGAAGAAGAGAGAGAGAGGAAAAAAGGAAAGAGGATTTTGGAGCTTAAATTTTGAGGATTAGTTGATTTTAAATTAAGACAAGTGAATTTTAAACCTATTTTTTTACTTCTTGTTGAAATTTTTGAATCCCTTGCTCATATTTGCCTAAAATATTTTATGCTTCTGCTTACATATAAGTTCTCGTTCATATTCCCTTTGATGTTTGGCTTGCATGCATGTCTCTTTTTTATAATAAAGAAAATACTAGTTGGCAGGAAGGACCCACCGGTAAGGCTATTGGCTAAGGCCCATCTTCATTTCTTTCAGATTTTAAAATAAACCTTAAGATTTCTGAAGTTTAAAGATGAAAATCTTCTTGAATGTCATTATTTTTGGTAAGAATTTTAAAGAATC
The DNA here is from genome assembly GCA_025585075.1 of Nepenthes mirabilis. Classification (NCBI taxonomy): domain Eukaryota; kingdom Viridiplantae; phylum Streptophyta; class Magnoliopsida; order Caryophyllales; family Nepenthaceae; genus Nepenthes; species Nepenthes mirabilis. The sequence goes on from JAODPA010153002.1 coordinate 13,618, forward strand.
TTTTTACATGTTTAATATTCTTAAAGAACCATGTTAAATCTCTACAATAAGTTACGCTTTTGATTTCCAAATTCTAGAAATGTTCAAGTTTCGTAGAGATTTTCCCATGTTATATTCGAAATAGATCATTGTAAAGAATTGACAAAAAAAATATATATTATAATATGTCAAAATATATTAAATTAATGTCGTACGGAGTCCACCCATGGGCCCAAAAAAATAGTGGGAATAGCCCGATCTATAAAGTGTTTTATAGACAGCCCGTTCGTAGGTCTAAATAGTGAAGTATGGCCTTAGTTTATAATGTTAGAGAGTAAACCGACCTCAAAGAATTATACTGTTGGGAAGGTATCTCGGCCTTTGGTTTATTTATTTGTACATTTGTTATTTGTCATATACTCATGATTTCTTATCTCATATTTATCATGCTCAAGTTCATTGCTTCGTCCATCATTTACTTATTGAACATTCAGTTAACTTTACATTATCACCCCTTTCAAATTAGTAGGCTTGGTCTTCTTGGAGATATCGGATTAGTGGATTTTCATTGGGGATGATTAAGGAAATTAGCATGTTTTATATTGCATTTTGTTTGTTGTGGTCGTTGCAAAGGAAAACAATTTAAATTTTTAGTATACATTTTGGATATGTATATAATTATTTCGGCATGGCCAAGGGCTAGTTTATCACTTTAGATTTCGGTACCATAGTTATAATGGCACATAATGAATTATATATGTATCATGAGCAGGTATAGCTTTAAATGTCAAGTTAGAGTAAACTTGGCCAATTTCCTGAGACAAATTACAATTATTTATGATAAGGATTTACTAAAGAAGTTTTGTAAAGCATCCTAATCCCAATTATGGATTGTAAATTACAATTATTTTTAATTTAAGAACCGAGGTCATGAGAGATATTTTGAGTTTAACTATTAAGGAGGGGCTAAAAGAGTTGGGTGATTTCATTTTTAAAATCCATTGTAGAATTAAGTATGTGATATCATCTCCAACTAGATTACAAATGTTGAAGTCTTATGCATAGAAAGATGATGTATTGAGTAAAAGTCTAATTTGTTTGGATTTGAAACTAAGTAAAACTCTACGTATTTAATGTTGGAATTAACAATCAAGTATCAAAAAACATTTGATTTGGTATAGTGTGTGGACAATAAATATGTGAGTGAGCTAAATGCTTCTAAAGTAAAAGTACTTCTAAAACTACGGATTGAGAATATGAACGTAATTTGGCACCATTTCTAGAAATCTTTTATAAAGCTACTTTCAAATTATCTGGTTCTTCTTATGTGACCAGTAACGAGTATATAAAAACTATTTGCAGGATTGGAATTCTAATTTCTAAATGATGCAACTATGATGATTTTGGGACTAGTTTTATGGCTTTCGAAAAATAAAGACAAAGTATAACAAGTATTGGGCCAATATTGAGAGTGTAAAACATTATGTTGTTTGTGGTTGTGGTGCTTGAACCTCAACATGAGTTAGACAAATGTAAAAATGAGTTATTAATGCAACCTATGATGCTGATATTTCTAAGGAGTTGGAGCACAAACTGAAGCAAACTTGACTTTCATGTTTGAAATTTATTATTCATCTCAGTCACACTTTGACGTCCATTCAAGTACTCAATCTCCAAGTCCAAGTGATATGAATGTTGATATCGGGCAAAATGTTGATGATTATGTGAATACATTATACAAACAACAAAAAGCAGGACATAAAAGTGCACAATCAGAACAGAATTAGATAAATATTTCAGAGAGGAAACTGAAAATACATATGCCAAAGATTTTGACAAAATAGGCTGGTGGAAGGTGAAATCTACTAAATATCGAGTAGTTTCTTTGATGGCTCATGATTTGTTGGCTATTTCTGAATCAACAGTTGCATCTGAATTGGCTTTTAGCATCCGAGATCATGTGCTTGATTCATTTCGTAGCTCCCTAGTGTAAGTACTGTGGGGGCTCTCACTTGTACTCAAGATAGGCTTCGAAGATCGCGTTCTCAACTTCCTATGGAAGAGGTACTGGAAGAACTAGAAGCGTTGGAATCAGGTAACATGAAAAAAGTTTTTCATCCTGATTTTACTTATTTAGTTGTAATATTATCATTTGAATTCTACTATACGTCTTATTTTACCATTTATAGGAATATTGTGCTTGACAAAGGAGTGTAACTTTGTTAATATTAATTATTAATTGAGTGGATGAAGATTGACACAGCATTTGAAATTGAGGCAGATGATTGTTCACAATTGAATGAAACTTGTATTGTTTGCATTTTGTTGCTAAATTATTATTAGAAATTGTAATTTATACGCTTAAATATTATTTGTGTATTTTACAATATTGGATTTAGTTGTTATATATTTGCAATTTGAATGGAAATTTTGTGATGTTTTAAATCGATTAAATAAGTTAACTATTTAATTAGTCAAACAGTTTAGTATTATTTTCAAATTTTCCTGAACTAGTCAAACCGGTTCAGGTTAAAAAAATAATTTACGGTACGGTAATTCAAACCGTGAACACTCCTAATATCAATAAGCATCAGTTAGGTATGCAAGAAACTTTCTTAAATTTATTCTCCTATATAGAGGGTTTCACACCTTTTGGCCTTCAACACTAGTGTACATATAAATGCCCAAACTTTCACAATGGGGTAATTAATTTTTCAACAATGCTAAACAAAATTCATTGAAATTTCTAAAAAACTATAAGAATGCTAGAAACAATATGCAAAAAAATTCACATGGCTCAATTAGATTCTAACATTAAAGAGGTTATAGAGGTTGCCTTGGATATGGCAGGGTTTTCAAAAGTGTAAGCATACTAATACAATCAGATCAAGAATTATAGGACTTTACAAATTACAAACTATCTTTTGATGATATATATACATGACGGTGCAGTCCAACAGGTCACAGAAATACAAAAAAAGCCCATGAACAATCTATTATCCACCACCACCAAATACCCATGCCAAAGAAATTTCTCAAATAGTTTCTTTCATAAACAAATTGAGAGAAATGAGGGCAACTGAAGAGTATGGCAATAAGGAGTGCTGAAATATGGCAGGTTTTTCAAAAGTGTAAGCATACTAGTACAATCAAATCGAGAATTATAGGATTTTACAGATTACAAACTATCTTTTGGTGATGTATATACATGACGGTGCAGTCCAACAGGTCACAGAAATACAAATAAAGCCCATGAACAATCTATTATCCACCACCACCAAATACTCATGCCAAGAAATTTCTCAAATAGTTTCTTTCATAAACAAATTGAGAGAAATGAGGGCAACTGAAGAGTACGGCAATAAGGAGTGCTGAAACCAACAAGTATATTATCAATACATTGACTTCAAGGCCTAATTTGCTTTTAGCTAATTGAAACTTCAATATAACCTCAAGTTTTCAATGGTGTCCACCACCTAAGGTTTAAATTCTTATATAAGTGTTATCACCTTTGAACTTCAGTCTTGCATAAAACTTGCATGAAGGTTTCATCGATCAAATTGCCAAATCATGTTATGAACTAGCATGATTTCTCTTAGGCCACAATTTTGAGGAAACGAGCTTGAAATGCAATGTGGGCCTTACATGCCCAAAGTATAGCCATAAAAATTTAATGGGGTGGCCTAGCCAATACATTTCTCATCTAATACGGCTGATGTGGCTATGGTTGTGCCGATACTACTATTGATATTTTAATCAACGCCTTGAGAAGATGCAACAACTTGCAGAAAAGGCCATATAGAGTAGAGTGTACGTGAATACAATACAAACAACAATGACATGACACTAATTATCAGTGTAGGTTACTTGGACTCAGATGTGCGTCTAGATGTCAGAATGATGTAGGTATGTGTCTGGATGTTGACTGGGCTATAGTAATAAATTTTCAAGGACTTCTTTAATATGAAATGACCAAGGGTCAACTGTCCAACATGGGCACTTGGGTGTAAAACGAATGGTTGAAGTTTAAGAAATGCATTATGTGAATGACTAATATTATGCTACTGTCATGAAGGATGTAACAGAGCGAGGCAAATGAGTATTACTTTGTTAAAGCTCAGCTCATCATATTGACAAGCTTAAAATTAAGCTAGAGCTTGGCTCACTGTATTTCACAAACTGAGCATAAGTGACCTTCTAACTAAGCTATCGCAAATCAAGCTCAAGCAGCTTGCTATATATAAAGGGATATATCTAGTACTACCTTGCTCAAGCTCCATTCCTAACAAAATGATTTGAAAATTAGTCTCAAGCTTCATTTTTGAAACATCTCAAACTGAGCTGAACAAGCTCTGACACAAAGATTTTCAGCTGATTCAGGTAGCCTGGCTCACTTAATACCAATAGTCATGAAATTCCACATTTTGACATCTAGTTACAGGATTACAGCCCATTTGGTATGTATAAATGGAAGAAATGGGACAAGGAATAAAACATACATACACTTGTGCATTTGGAAATCTAACCTCCTACATTATTATCTATTTTTTTTGTAATCCTCAATTTTGCATCCCAAAGAAAAGAGATATATTTGTTTGAATAGAGAGGCCATATGAAAGAAATTTGCAAGCTGAACTAAAGTACGAACAGCACCCAGATAGTGGCCAATTTTGTTCCTCAGGCAATGATGACTTCCATCTCATTCAACAAAAGTTGTTACAAGACTCTAATGATGCAGAACAAAAGCTTTTCCATCTCATCCCAATTTTGTTGAAGGAAATTGAGGTGAAAATCAGTAAAATCACTAAGGGGGAAAAGAAATACAGTGAAAACAGCAGAAAATCATGAAAGATCCGTGTGACTTTAGGTTAAATCTAATGCAGCCAAATCCTAAGGGAGGAAGAGAACTCGACAAGCAAGAGTCACCAATCAAGACATCTATCACAAGTTAGTGTTATCTAGCGTCTTCAGTCTCCTGTGGATGATCTCATTGAATATATAATCAATTAAATCACTAATGCTCTGCATTTCACACCATAGGATGGACTGCTTGCATCATTTAGTTGCTTACACAACAGCAGAAAATCCTAACAGAACAACTCCTATATCTTGTATACGTTGAAGTAAATAGCAATTATGTTTATAGTCACACCACCAAACTATACCTCAGGAAGGAAGTCAAGTGAGAATGGTTTCCCTCTTTTCACAATCTTCATTTCTTTAACGTTGCAGAGCGGGGCCTGTCATAAACAAGAGTTAATTCTGTGACCAAGCCACAGAGACAAAGTGGAAAACAAAAAACAGGGAACAATTATAGTTTATCATGAATGAAGGTGAAGATTGCTGATTTTGCCATTGTAACCAATTGGAATCATTAGTTGTACTGTTATAGAAGCAGCATGCACAGTTAGGCCCCTCAATCTCAACTTGGATAATGAGAGGACCACAGACACAGAATCACCATTTAGCAGGGTTACGCTTATTATCTGTTAAAATAAACTAACCACACCCCCAACTCAGTGAAATTGCTGTTGGGAACTACTGGTAACCAATTGCTTATCCAATAGAACAGATGATAGGACCCTAGTCACAGTTAACTAAAGTATGAGTAGAATCTCTAGTGGCAGTATTGGCAAACAAAATCTCACCGTCATCAATACAGCATCAAAAGATAGATCTTGTGTGCTGTTATTTGCACTGTAAGAAACTGACCAATTCTCTAATGGAGAATTCTTGCCAGGTCTGTAAGACAATGACAACACTTTAGCTTGGAGTTTGAGTTCATCATCACCAAATTGTCTGCAGATTGCCTCCACAAATGTCTGGCAAAGACACAAAAATATGTAAGCAAGAAGCAGAAATTTAATGCAACTACTAAGAACACAAAAATGAACAACAAAAGAAATTTAATAAAGGTGGTATCAAGGAATTTACAAAAGATTGAGTATTCACTATCAGTCTTTCAACCTACAGAGTTCAATTATGTTAGATTAGAGTAGCTTAGCTGGTAAGACATACTCATGCAAGCCTGGTTTCTGTTCTTACACTGCATGTCAAAACAGTGGTAAACTAAAGGCCAAATAAATCTGACACCTAATAGGTGTAATTCTTCCATTAAGTCCATTAACTAATCACATAAAACCAACTCTACATTTTCATTAAGTCCTCTGACCATCTAGTGGGATGACGAAGTCCCATGCCACTCCATGAAATTAAATGGCATTAGATTCAATAAAGTATATTTGTGTTTCTTGAAACAATTATCTCAAGGATAAAAATTGTTTGGGGTTTTACTTATCCGTTGGTTGCGGTTGCGGTTGCGGTTGCGGTGGCACCAATATTAGATCATACATAAATACATACATGCATACATATTGCGTGTGTTGCAAAAATTAGCTCACAGTTGCAAGTACATGTAGGATTTTTGACAAATCGTATTTTTTGAAAATAATTCACTATGAATTTATTCTTCCAAAAATAAGCTTGAAATTCGAAGTAACATTGGGAAGTTTAAAAAACTTAATGGGGATTTCATAAAACGAACCCTGAATCCAAAATTTATGCCAGTTCTCAAATAAGTGGTTGGGTTTTTTTTTTTTTTGGGTAATCCCAATAGAGTTTTCAACCACCATCTTAGTCTTTAAGACTCGAGAAAACATTTTTGCAACTCCTAATGACTTTTGCAATTGAAAATTATCTTTGTTTGGGGGGGGGGGGGGGGGCACAAACAATTTTTTAGAATGTGCACTAACTTTGCAACTCAAATGTTCCATTATTGATTTATGAAAAACGCCCAGGATATTTTTGACTAAATTGAATAATTACTAGCTTGATTGCATCAAATAAAATGGTTAGTTAATGCATCCAATAGAAAGCTTAAACTAGATAGACTTAACCCCCTCAGTGAAATGAAAAAATAAATATTATCCCGTGGCAAGTCAAGGAACTAGTATGAATCCATATAGAAGTAGCAATATATTCTGATTGGTTTCTGAAATTGACGAATATGTGATCAGCAAAAAAGGTGTCAAACATGAGCTATGCTGAATGGTGTGAGAAAATGAAAATTTTTCCCACTATACCTTCATGCCACCATGAAAAGAAAAGGAATCACGTTTTCTCGTCTCTGAGGAATGCTTTGTCCCTTCAGTATACTCCCTTTTGGATGATAATTTAGCTCTGATCGCCCCAGCCATTATCGAACCAAACCTGATCCATAAAGAATATTCATCTCATTAGCAGATGCAAGTTGCAACACAAATCATGGAGGGGATGCAGCAGAAGGGGTCTCCCCTGAGTAAATGTATTATTGATTTAATTAGTTCAGGGGCAAGCACAAATCTCTGGGAAAGAATTGAAGCTAGTTAAATTTACAAAAATTAGTTACTCATAAAATTACGATGTGAACATTTGCATAACAGTAAGATTGCTATATCAATACCTGAGGGTTGTGGACTCCATGGAAACCACCTTTCTGCATAAACAAGGGTAAGATCTAACCCTTCCTACATCCTGAATATTAAGATGCATAAATTATATCATATGTGGAGGATAATTTTGATGCATAAATTTAAGTTTTTTAATTGTCATATTTAAGGTATATTTTGGGATATGCTTATGGCGTAATTATTTCAAGAAAGAAAGTGGAATAATTGAGGGATTATGTTGTGGAAAGTTGTTGGAATTTTGTGGGTCCAATACAACATCCAAATTAGTCTTTGTTGGTATTCAGCCAACACATGTGAGGGTTTGGTGGCATGTGACCAAAGTCACGTTTGGGTGAGAAAGTAGCATGTGCATGGGGTGGCATAAGGCATGTTTGGCATTAAAAGGGGGAGGAAAGTGGAAAAATAAGAAAGGGAAGGAAAGGAACAGAGAGAGAGAATGAAAAACAGACGAAGGAAATTTGGGTAATCAACTTGAATAAGTAATTCTTATATCTTCTTGTTATTCTACTATCCAATAACTCTCTAGTATCTCAAATGATCATCCATTTGTAGCATATCTTTCTCATGTGGTCGAATTCAAGGGAAATCCAACAATAGTAAAAACCAGGGGGGTTGGGGAATTGCACAAATTAAGGGTCGAATTGTAATATTTGATGCATAAGTTCAGTTCTAATAGATATATTAGAATCACACATGATGATTTTGATAAGTCCTTTGCGTCAAATATCCGTGAATAACTCAAATTAAAGGAAATGAGCAAAATGGGCGTCCATCAGAAAACAGAGCAAGCGAAAGCTGTGTTCTTCACCGAACTTTTACAGTAGGTGATGCAGCCGCTACACTGTGCTGCAATAAGCACTGCTGCAGGGAAGAAAAACATATTTTGAGGGTATTATTGTATTATTTGGGTATGATAATAAATCATTTAATGACAATAAAATATTTTGGTGATATTTGGGATATAGATTGTATAAATAATCTTCTATAATATATGGACTATTACTCATTTACTTATGGATTTAGTAAATAATAGTGGTGTAATTGTCAAGTGATAAATTTTAATCACTTACTTGGAGGAGAGATGCAATCTCACATAATTATGGATATTATTTGAGTATTATGATTTTGTTCTAAGCATTGTAAAGGATTAGAATCACTTGGGTTAGTGATATTTTAAGGAAACATCCTTTGAGATGAGTTTAAAAGTTAAATGTGGTAAAGTGGATTTAGTCTTGGTATGGTGAGATAATTAAACGACACCTTAGGCTACTCAGATATTTGTCGGTTACTGGATATATTCATTTGATTATTCATTGATACATTTTGCCTAGTTGTTGAATTCTATATGATCCAATTGATGTTGGTCATCATTGTACCAATACATAATTATATTTATATTTCCTAACAATCTTATATGATCCTCGTGATTCTATTAATATTTCCTTGCTTTGTTATGGTCCTACATGAGTCATTGATTTTGACAATTTGGTAGAATATGATAGAGAATTACATGTGAAGATAGCTTGAAATTGACAGTACATGAATCCTAGGTATTCCATATTATAGTCTATTCTAGTACAATACTTCTGCATTCTATGTATAAGGTAAAATACGATGTATGAAGACACTACTATATCTAGATAATATGAGCATTGGGATGTCTTAGTGTAGTCAACAGTATTCGATATTAAGACCATTTTGATAGTATCAAGGATGTATATTAAGTAATGTATTTTTCCTATGTAATCTATATATATTATACTATTATATGGATATCTGGGATATCTAGTACTTAATAAACTGATCAGACCACATATGTGTAGCGAGACACTCTTGGCATTACCTAGTGAGGCAATGAAGAGTAGTCTGAATATGAAATTATTTACCCAACTAATGGGGGCATAAATTCATTAGCTTTAGATTCGTAGTGATAGAAAATACAATAGTTGTGGAAAATATGATCCTTATAGATATTTCTTATCAAGATTCTCGATTGTAATATGAGCATGTGTAAAGAAATTTTGAAACTCCTATTCATATTATATTTCAGATTAACCTAAAGGTAACCATATTTTTTGTGAAATAGCATGGACGCGAGACTTTTAGTAGTCTTTTTTTATTATAGATAGTTGTAGTGAGCTTTATGGTTTTATTTGTACTAAGATTATGTAGTTTTTTTCATAAATATAAAAATATATAATGAAAATAGAAAAAAATGTTGATGAGATCAATATGAGTTTTGAAGTATATGTATGTTGATATTTCTAGCATGCAGGTTTAGTGAATTTTTAGCATTATTATCCGGTCATTTTATGGTTGTTTAGTACCGGTCATGACATTTCCAAAATGTGCAAGCATTGACAATGGACCTCCCTTTTTAGATATCAAATTGCAGCTTCACTGAAACAAAATAACCAATGTGTTCCTTGAATTATGAATTGGAAGAAGTAAGTTTTAACAAGCTATCAGGTGTTGTCAATAAAGCAATTGGCATATCTATTCAATCTCAAAGATGTTACGGCATGCCTTGAATAATAGAATTGGGTTTAGAATCCTAACTAGACCCAAAGGAAACACACTCATCTACCTTTGTCCCTTATGAGGATATGGAAGGTCCTAATAAAAAAGCCTAGTTGAAATTTTACTTAGATGACCAGGAAAACACAAAAAAGGAGATAGATGAAAATGGGTAGCAATTATGGATAAAAATATCAGTATTAATATCAGTTATAACTATATCAAAATCAAATATATTAGGCAATACAAATCAACATTAGATATATCATAAGGAAAAAATTCTTAAAAGTTGGCAAATAAAAATCAATCAATATATCGTGCTATAGTTGGTATAGTAACATATCGCAATTTTAGCCATATCAGGGGACCAATATAGATATATATATCGGTCAATATTTTCACCTTTGTATACACAAGCACTTCATATATCCTCAAACCGTAAAGTGCAAAATTACATCAATACCCTTTGGAACAAAATAAGATATAAAATAAAGAACCCCCCCCCCTCTCAAGATGATGCATAGATGTCCCACATGCCAATCTTGGAGAACATAGATCAGAAAATACTGCTTTTGAGATGCATGTCCATCTTGTAGAAAATAGAATGGAAAATGTTGCATTTGAGATAAAATAAAGCGTAGCTGTGACGCCAGGATGGAACAGAATGGAAAATACTGCTTTTGAGACCCTTATTAAGCATAGGCTAACTGATCATCAGATTTTGCAAAGAGTTTACAAATTTTTTTCAAGTTAAGCTTCTCTTTGATTTTAGCTTATTTAGATTGGTCATGTGGCACATTGGTACCAGATTACTTGCAATGTTGATGGCAGCTTGGCGATCAGTGTTCAATAGCTTGGGTTAAACACTTGTCAATCTAAAATCCCATAGAAACCTGTCAACCATAATAGCTCACACATACCACGACCCATAGCTCTATATACTGATTTTACACTAGACCTTCCAACTACACGCACTTTCTTACTTCTCCAAGAAACAAGTTCCCACCAACAAAATATACAGTTTCTGACCTTAAGAATCTATCATTGGGTGAAATAGACCTATCTATCTGGAGAATGTCAGGCCCTTTCCTGAAGCTCGCATTTATTACCTCAGCATGAGTTGTACAACATCCAGATTTAAGGTGCAAGGGTCATGCATGAATGGACTTACCAATAATAGGTAGGGCAGCAGGAGAGAGATGAATTTCCCAACTAGTCTCTAATAAAATTTTCAATTCATTTTCTATAGGTCGTGCCATATGAAAGAATATATAATAATGATGCAGTTGGCAAATCAAATACCATGGTCTAACATTTTTCATAAACTGAGATTGACCACTTGCATGTCTGCATCCCAATATTCCAGCTTCCATGAGAAGATATAAGACATAGTTTCATTGCAAATACAAGATACCCCTAACAGAGCAAGCCACTTCAGTACCCCAACAATAATGAAGTTTCCAAGACCTCTAACTTTAAATTCTTTTAGGTAATTCCTCAACCTCTTTATTTCTTCCAAACCGTTGCCACTGAGAACAACGTCATCCACATATATAACAAGTGAATGATTCTAGCCCCATTGTGCTTTGTGAAAATTGTTTAATATGGATTACCCTGCCAATAGACACATGCCAATAGCCATTGTTAATTTTGTCCAACCACACTGTTGATGACTGTTTCAATTTGTTTTCTACCTGCATACATTACTGTTTGTTTTAAAACTAGTAAAATCAGGAGGAATATACATGTAGACCACTTCTTCAAGATCATCATACAATAAAGCATTAATAACATCTAGATATTTAATATTGTAATCCAAGTTGACTGCATTGGATAAGAAGACTTTGATGGCATCCATTTTTGCCACAGGATTATCCCCTGGTGGTCAGCATCATAAGTCTAAGTGAACCCATGGCTACTTGATGCAGGGAAAGGAGGAAAGTAGGGGAAGAGAAGGAAAAGGAGAAGAAATAGGAGGAGAAAAAACAGAGGGAAGAGAAACAGAGATTAATAGAGAGATAAGAGAATCACAATCATTCAAATTGCATTCAAATAATCAATCATACCTCAAATAGTAGAGTTTACAGTCCTTATATAGAAAAATCCTAATATTATGATAATTTAGAAATAAATATAATTTCCTAACTAAATATGATATNAATTTCCTAACTAATTATGACATAATTTCTTAAAATAAAAATAAAATCAAAATTAAATCAAATAAAATCTTTTCTAAACAAAGCAAATCAAATCTCTTCTAATTTAAAAAGTAAATCAAATCTCTACTAATTTGGAAAGCAAATCAAATCTCTTCTAATTTGGAATGTCCCTAATATGTACATCACTGCAAACCAGGCTTTTATCCATCCAACATGCCAATAGCCTCACTTTACAACAAACATATATTTGCACATGATTGGCTTCTTTATTGGCGGAAAATGAGCTATTAGGTTTGTTCTTTCCGATGGCTTTTATTTCCTAATTTATTGCCCTTCTCCAGTTAAGATCACAGAGAGCCTCCTCCCAGAGCTGAGGTACAAACACAAAATCTAGAGAACTAAGTGCATACACACGAGTATGGAAAGGTCAAGTTGACAATGGGAAGACTCAAAGGAGGTCAATAGTGGGTGAAGAAAGAGATTCACATTGTTGAGGAAGATGAGAAGACAAAGCGGTTGGATGTAGAGAAAATTCTTGGTTTGGTAGGGCGTGGGTCTCTAGAACCAGAGTACAAGTAGGAGAAGATATTGGGGCAAATCAGCAAAATTTCAAGAAGATCAAGCAATGATCAAATCTCTAACGTGGATGCAATCAGGAAAAAGTAGATGATAACAAAGCATCAGATGGATTTTGTTCTGAGTTCAACCAACAGTAGACCTGCTGCTACATATCAGCACAGACATCAAACCTGCATGGACAATTCCTGGCTCCAGCACATGGAGAGCAGACAACTGTAAAGGTGTGATAGTCAGCTCTGCATTTGGAAGAAGAAGGACATGCTAGGTAACATTGTAGAGAAAAGGATAGCAAGATAGAAATTTTTCATTTAAGATAATTATTCCTAGCATCAACATGCAGAAGACCATGAAGTAAGTGGAAGAAGCAGATAGATGATGAAGTTCCAGAGAAAACAGAATAAAATTGGTAGCATACAGAGGAAAGCTTTTGACTTGTAGAACAGTTCGTAAGAGAACAGATTTAGAAGTACTGCCAAAAAGTGATCATAGTGTAGCAGGAAGCATCGTTTGGGGGGGCTTCAAAATGGGCAGTACCTTCCTAGAATACCAAAGGTGTTTCCAAGGGCAGAGGCTAATCCATAAGTAATATCATATATTAGAAGTAGGCAACAGCTTGATAGAGGATGAAACTCAGCAACCACAAAGTCACACAGATAGCAGTGTAAAGGTGTTGAGAATTGAGACTGCTCACGTAATTTACATAGTTTGGATTGGAGATATAAAAGAGTAAGACAGTGCCATTTATTGTGTCAAGCCATCATCGTTAGAAGCTAGAAAGCAGGAGCTGACAAACCAATGGCTAAGCAAACAAAAGAGGCCGTTGACAATCGAGGACATAGCACAAACCTGTATGTCAAAACAACAAGAGCATCAAATTTGGATAACCAGTCTACCAAGCATGCAGGTATTCACATGAAAAGAAAATAAATGTAATGAAAAATGTGCAAGGAGTTGCAGCAAATGGAGAGGAATAGGTTGGATAACAATGACGGTGTTGTGATCAGATCGAGACATCTGAAATTATGACTAGGAATTATAGACATTTGTGGTAAGAACAAGGGTGCAGGCCCCAAAAACAATGGGAGGAGACCCAATCTCAGAAGCCTTTCGTTGACCAGTGACGCATAGACAATAGATTCAGGCATTGGTAGTGATAGCAAGCACATAGACCGAGGATTGTCGAGAGTTGCAGTTCTGTTAGAAACCAAGGGCGAGATCACTGAGGCAGCACATTTTAATTTACTTTCTTATTTAGCACGTATTAAGAGAAGGCATCTGAGATGTACTAGACATTTGTTGTTTGCTATTTTTTAGATTAAAGGGCATGGCAATTTGACAAAGATGCGGAGCACTGCAGCAAACATAAGACCAACAAATTGTAAGATGTCCAACAAGATACATGCTTTGGTAGTGAAAGATGTGTTGATGATGTGGAGTCCAGGAGATGCATGCTTTAATAGAGAAAGATGTCATGAAAATTAGTAAGAAATGGGAGACTAAATTGGCGTTGGATAGGATTAAGCTAGTATTGGGAATATGGTGGGATCATACCTGAAAATTAATGATTACCAGACAGAATGCCTCAGGCTTGGGAAACTACATCACATTGATGGGATAAATGGCACGCATGCAGTTGTTCTTAATTATTAGGCAAGTCCCAAGCAGAGTGGCATCCTAAAACAGAAGCTTGATGAGCTTTTATGCAAAAGTATATCGGTGAAAGTGGACACTGCCATATTCACCCAACCTTGCTATGCATTTATAAGTGCTCCAGTTCTTAAAAGCAGTTTTTAATTAAACTGTGCTCAAATCTCAATTACATCCACTCACCTCAAGCACTAATACCGTGAGATTATAAGAACTAAAGAGAAAAAACTCACACAAGGGTTAGGTTTAGTCACATATTTATAAAATTATTTACAAGTATAAAAAATATTAAACTATCTTTACAAAAAATAATCCATAGCAAATCTTAAGACATATTCTAATAGTATATCCTATCTAACACCTCCCTCAAAATAAAACATAGATATTGATTATACCCAATTTATTACAAATGTATATAACTCGAACCCTAGTCAAGGACTCAATGAAAATGTTTATAAATTAATCTTCAATCCTGACATGACAAGTGTAAATTATACCTTGTTGAAGCTTCTCACGAACAAAGTATCAATCCACGTCAATATGCTTTATGAGTTTGTGAAATATCATATTTGATACAATATAGATGGCTACTTGATTATTACACCACAATTGAGAAGGTTTATAACTCATAGAACCAAGTAACTCAAGTAATTACCGAAGCCACAAAGCTTCATAAGTAGCACGTGTCAATGCAAAATATTCTAATTTCACACTTGACTTGGCTACCATATTTTATTTCTTACTTTTCTATGACACAAAGTTATCTCCAATAAAAGCACAATAACCGGTGATAGACTTTCGATCATACGGCGACTCGACCTGATCAATATCAAAAAACCACTTGACATGATTATGACCACAATCGTTGAAAAACAAGCCTCGCTTTGGTGCACCCTTGAGATACCTCATAATACGCATCATAGTCTCCTAATGAGGAATACGAGGAGAAAACAAAAATTAACTCACAATACTAGTTGAAAGGGAATATCTGAATGAATTACAATAAGGTAATTGAACTTACCAACTAATTATCGGTCTTTTTGACTCAGCAAGGATCTACCTATCATCTAGTGATAACTTAATTCCCGGATCTATTGGAGTATCACAAAATTTTGAGTTTGCCATACCAATATCTCGAAATAAATCCATGGTGTACTTCTTTTGCAAAAGAAAGATGCCATGACAGCACCTAGTAACCTCAACACCCAAAAAATAATGCAAATTTTCAATATCTTTGTTCTAAAATATACTTTAAATGAATAATTTCATATCCACAATGCCAATACTATTACTACCAGTATCACAATATTATCCACATACACGGTGAGAAGAATACACCCAATATTAGAGTGACAATAGAATACAAAATGATCACTGTCACAATAAGAAAATCCAAACTTGTACAAAGTTTCACCAAATCTGCCAAATCACGCTCACAGGGACTGTTTTGAACCATGCAATGATTTTTCAACCGACAAACATATCCAAACTTTCCCTAACCAACGAACACTGAAGGTTACTCCAAATAAACCCCTTCCTAAAGATCACCATGCAATCACCACACAAAAAGATATTCTTGAATCTAATTAATGTAAAGGCCAATGATGAGTCATAGCTAATGAGATGAATAGTCTAACAAAAGTTAATTTGGCAACAAGAGAGAATATATCTATGTAGTCCATTCCATAAATCTGACAATACCTTTTAGCAACTAGATGGGCTTTGAATCGAGACAAAGAACCATATGGGTTTACTTTTATTATGTAAAGCCATCTACAATCAATGGATTTCTTCCCTAGAAGTAAAGAGACTAGATTCCATGAATGATTAAAAAATAAGTGTAGCTATTTCTTCCTCCATAATTGACCACCAACTTGGATGGGAAATTGGCTTAAATACATATTGAGGCATACTAATTGAGTCCAAAGCGACCCCAAAGCATGATGAAAAGATGAAACACCAAGCCAAGATAACGTAGTTGTCAATGAATATTGAGCACAGCTATTATGACCCTTTCGTAATGCAATTGAAATGTCTAAATCAGTTCCCTAATCAAAAACAACAATATCTATAGTCAGAATAACTATCTCAACAGTAGTTGTCTCCGAATCTACTCTCAAAGAGGAAACAAATACCTAATGAGGTCCACAAGCATATGTCTAAGTGATGGGAAAACACGAAAGAACATATGACACAAGTACAGGTGGTATAGCCTTATGAACAATCTCATATACAAAAATATTGTCATTAAGAGGGAAACTCAATGATGGGCTCGTTGAAAACACATCGAGATAAAAACATGCAGACTCATAAAATATAATATCAAAGGATACCAAAAAACGCCTCTAACTCTAGAGAGAAACATTGATAACCCTTCAACAAGGATATCCAACAAAAAATCATCACAAAAACTTGTTATGAAGCTTCGTAACCAAAGGTCGAATATCACAAACATAGCATACAAAACCAAAAATCTTCATGGGAATAATATGCAATGGCTTGTTAGGAAAAAACACATAATAGAAATCTCCCCCTAAAGAATAGGTGGCGGCATCTAATTGATATAATAACAAGTTGTCAACACTGGATCACTACACAAGGTCCTTGGAATGCCCGCTTGGAATAATAGAGCTCGAGCAACCTCCATCAAATGCCTATTTTTTTTCTAAATTACTCTGTTCTATAGGTGTACATCAGGTTAAAATGACTCATGAAGAATCCTATATTGGAATAGAAATGATGAAAAAGAAACAAAAAAATATTTATAACCATCGTCACTCCACAGAGTATGGATAGAAGAGAATTGAGTCTTAATTTTAGCATAGAACGCATAAAAAATGGATTATAACTCAAAAGTGATTTTTAATTAAATATAGTCAGGTAACGCATGAATAGTCATCAATAAAACTAACAAAGTAATTAAGTCTTATCTTTGATAAAATGGACATAGTCCCCAGTCTGAGTGTACTAACTCAAAAGGGGCAAAAATACAAGGATCGACACGAGGGGAATATGACCTATGAAGGCGCTTTGCACTAGCACAACTCAAAATAAGTAGGTAACAAACGTCAAAGTTGGACGTAACTTTTTCAAATTAGAAAGAAATGGATTAATAAACCTAAAGTGTAAATCAATGAGTGTAAAAGTGGTACTAGGACAGACAATAGGATCAAATTCTGCATCGAACAAGTAGAAGCCACTTAAGTCACAACAATTTCTATTAATAACCTTCCTCATAGTAAAATTCTAAAACTTACAATGAATGGGAAAGAATACAGCACAACAAGTATATTATTGAGTAAACTTACTAAATGATAGTAGCTTGAATAAAAAATTCAGCAAGGACCAACAAGAGACAAAATTTGTGTAAGACAATAGAACTAACATCCTCAACTTTTGTAGAGAAGCCAATCAACTAGAGTAGCATTAGGAACAATAGAGCATAATCAATAGTTAGACAAAGTACCCATAAACCAGTCATGTGATCAAAGGTACCAAAATCAATGATTCAAGCTCGAAAGCATCAAGAGAGATGCGGTGGATTGAACAAGAAAAGTAAAAATATGATTAGGAATGGTAGCAAACCTCCCATGTAATATCCAACACTTATTTTAGGTATGACCAACTATATCACAATGAAAACAAATCAACCTCGCATTATTGCCGCCTCCACCAAAAACACCCAATACAAATTCAATATTCATGAATAATCAACCAATCATAACAAATTGAGTCACACTTGTCAAAATTAAGGCTGACAATACGGTAAAGAAATAAACAATGAACAATGCCTTCAAACGGCAAAAAAAACAATTGGGAACCAGTGGCTTTCAAAATAGCCCAATCACTAACTTAAACAATGCCCAATATCTAAGAACAATGCCTTAAATAGACAATGACTATTGACCTAATGGTTCACTAATTGATAGGTCCTATAATCTTATGGGCCGAATCGGGCCCATCCGACGACATGTCCGGGGGCAAGAAGTCCAGCAAGATCGTGCAAGGCGCGAACCCAACCGTGGCTCAGCGCCTGATGGGCAGGTAGAGACAAGAACAAAGCAAGCCCAGTAGACAACCCCATGTGAACCGGCCAATCCAGGCGCAAGGAGCCCACCAGCTCAGCAACTAACAGCCTGGTTAAAGCAGCGCACGTATGCGAGAGGCACCTGCCACATTCGAGAGGCACCTGCCGCACTTGCAGGGACAGCCAGGCGAATATTCTAGGAATGTGGCCCACGATCATACGATTGCCCCCAAAACAACTGACATTGCCAACCACCACTATCACCTACGGGGCAAATCCTCACGGGGTAACTATCACTGGCCTTAGTGCCTAATCAAGGCTGAACCAATTCTAGCATTACGAATACCCCGTCGCCCCTGCTAGGAAAAGGGGGAATGATCCTTTCCCTCAATTGCCCAGAAAGGAGTTCTCTCCCGCTCTAAAAGCCATCGATTCCCATAGGAACCTCTCTCACTCTCTCTCTCTCTCAGCCGCTCCCTTGCAAGCACATCTCTAAGCCGCTTCTCATCGAGTGCAACCGTCGGAGCCAAGGCCTCTGCTATCACTCTCAATCCCCTCACCCATGCATCATTGCACCTTACATTCTCCATCTTTCTTTTCTTGTGGAAAAGTTTCTGACTTGAGCGTTAAAAGATATACCGAAGAGTGAATCTCGTCAACCATCTAACCTCTTATTTGATTGTTGTGTTGCATAAGACCCGGGTTATTAAAGACGAAAACCAGACCAGCATCGGTTCGACACACCGTGGAAAACCAGGAGGCTTCCTAATCTGTACAACCCGGATCCAGAGACACATCACTAATAAGTTAACAAAAGAGCTACAATCGAGGGATTTAAACTCAAGCAGACAATGAATAGAATAAAATCATCACCCAAACACCAAACACAAAGAATGAAATATCTGAGAGTTCGACCATCATGAAGATGAGAAGTTCCTGCGAACATGAATTGTTCACAAATAATCGAGGAGTAGAACCTAAATATTTGGGTTCTTGCAAACTGAGAATTTCCATGAATTTAGGGCATGCGTGTTGCAAGTTTGAAAAATTGAATTAGGACTTCAATCCGTGGAGGCAACACATGCACCAAAAAATGTGGTGGCGCGGCAGTGGCAGTGGGGTTAGAAGGTAACCCTCTTTAACACCATGTGAGATTATAAGAACTAAAGAGAAAAACTTGCACAAGGGTAAAGTTTATTCACAAGTATTTATAGGATTATTTACAAGAATCAAAAATACTAAACTACCCTTATAAATGATATGCCATAACATATCATAAGCATAATCTAATAGTATACCTTATCTAACAAGTACAATCTCACAAATGAAAATCCCAACTTCCTCTTAACCCCTCCATTGCCTCATAATACAAGCATAAAGAGTCATTCTTTAGGAAGCATAGTTATTTTCCATAAATATTTATCAACTTCCCCTTCTAGTGGAACAACACCTACAATGCTAAGATAAAGTTGTGTGCATACTAATCCTTCCTAAATACCACAATGCGGGAGCCTAGTATATATTGGGCTACCCTCTTTTCAAATTTCCTCTTCAATAAGATTGCTTTACAAAAGAACTTTCCACTTCAATATATGGGGTCTTGAATTGAAAAGCAATTCACCTTCAACCACCCTATCTTCCCCAAAGAACGATTCTCCTTTTAACTAGTTTCAAATTTTGAGGATAACCTTTAGTGTAGTGGTAAGGTTGCTCAATAGTGATATGGAAGTCATAGGCCCAAACCACAGAAATAATCTCTCTCCAATGCAAGAGTAAGGCCATATATATCACGAGTCAAGATCCTACAATGTGTGAGTCATGTATACAAGGTCGTCTTTTTAATCAGTTTCAAATTTCCTCAATTTGCAACCCGACTCATATATGCTTCAAGTAGAGCAAGAACATTAGAAAGGGAAACCATGGATGTCCCAATAATTGGATCAAAGAGTCAAATGCAAAGGAAATGTTGGAAAACAGAACAACATAAGAGAAAAGACAAGGCCTTATGCCAAAGAAATAATGATAAAGGCTTCTCAATAGATACCTTTCTTCTAAGCTCCATAGCTCAGGAAATGCATGACGCATCTGTATAACATGTAATTAGAAAGTAAACAATACTACAATAAAATAAAGAATATTAGGTCACAGATTACAAAAACTGCCTGAAACAGATATCATAAAAAGCTAAAATCATTTTAAGCCCTAGAAAAAGGTCTTCAATAGGCTACGTCAGCATAAACAAGAAGCTAAGCATAGTCCATGAAATCATCCATTTCATCTTCTACGGAATGATATGGGACACAATCACATTTAGAACAGCTTAGGATGAACGTTATAAAGAGCAATGTGAAATATGTGTCATCACTTACGGAAACGGATTCAGGATCTCCAGCACATGTTCCCGCAAGGAAAGGGTCAATGAGATAATCGACAAACTACTTGCAGAAAAGACAATAACTATTATCAGAAACATGAAGTCCAGAAGCTTAAAAAATTATGGCCATTTTACTAGGATAATCTAATCATGATAGTACCTCTTTTCCAAAATGACGCTGAAAGAAATCACCAACACTGCAGATAAACATGTGGTCGAGAATTTTAAGAATAACTCAAGTGACTTATAACTCGCCAAAAGAAGATAAGTGGAAAGAATATACTACTCAGTCAGACCAATTTTTCCATCCTTATTTATCTACTTTCCAGATGTTTATATGTATCATGTGTACTTCATGAGATTGGACAAATGTGGTATCTGAAAGATTAAAATTAAATCAGATCATCATATCATAGGTAGTACATCAGATTAAATGGATAAGAATTCATTAGTCTGGATGCTGTATTTCAAAACCAATTCCACTAAGGATGTTATTTTTTCCTACTGAAATTCGAATAGTTACATTCATTATGATAAAAAAGATACAGTGTCCCTATAAGTCAAGGATAACATTGTGAACATCTGAACCTTCTCTAAGCTTGCAATGTAGGAAACCTCATGCATTGAGCTCCCTTTACAAGATTAATATTCATAGTTTCTTTTGCAAGATTTAGCCAAGATTGGGCATGCAAAACTCCAAATAGCTAACTACTAGATGACATAAAATGAAAGGAAGGCAGGAAAGAGGTCTTCATCTTACCCACCTTGCTAATCAACTGGACTAATTACCTTTCTGTAGCAGACACCTTTCCTGTGTGGCCTTTTCTCCACAAGAATGGCTCCAGCATTATTTGAAACTGCAAATGGAGTTGCAATGATTTGATTATGCACAAGTGCTAGCAAGACATATTTGAAGCTAAAAGAATAGAGTGGTAAAAATATGTATCAACATCTACGAGAGCATATCTCACAAGGATTATTGGCTTCAGCACCCAATAAATCCCAAAAGTATTAAAGAACCACGAAAGTTAGTTTTGCAGGTTTTATTGATTAAGAAGCTGTCTGTACAATAAGATGGGGTAGAGGATGTGTTTTTGGCCCTTGGGGGATGTATCACTCTCATTGATACATGTTTATCTAGTTATATCTACTGGGATCACTGTGAGGGAAACAACAATCTAAGATTTCCATAGGCCAGGAAAAGAGATAGTGAATGGGATCATTCAGTCAATAAGAAGCCTTGTTATTAGTCAAAGGGGCTCGCATCTAGATTAATCATGTTTCACAACATTGCCCAAGCAGAAAAAATATATTCTGATTTCATTTTTCATAAAGTGATTAGGAGAGTAAAATGTCACCAAATGGATATGCACAGTCTAGGGTGTTCGAAAAAATCCTGAACTGAGAACAGAACAAAAATCAGCAATTAGTGGCGGCTACCAGTTTCCAGTTAGATTATTTTTTTTGTCAAATTTAATTTTTTCTACTTCATCATTTTGGATTCATAAAAGTCAGCAATTAACTACAAGTCTAACTAATATTTCTAGAATAAATATCTGCATGAATTCATGGATATACATAAGTAAATTGTACAAACACAGAATGCACTTAGTAAGAGCTTGTTCCCATTGTTCATATCTCGTCCTCCTTCAATCTCAATTTGGAGTGCTGAGTCATATCCCTAACAGAAAATCTAGTGGGGGATCTAATTATGTTAGGAGGACTTAATTATCAATTTCATACTACTATTCCTCGTATAAGGATAAGCAATTATTCCAATACTTCTGAAAATCCGGCAAAACTCCTATTTCTTCAAAAAGAGCATTCCTGCTCAAAGAAAGAAAGCAGTTTCTGCACTCCCTAGGAAAGTCAATTTTGTAATTGAGCTTTTCCAATACATACACAATTTCTGCATTTTCGTATGTATGGTTGTGTCGAGTATTCTAATGTTTTTTTCCCTTGCCTTCTTAACTTAAAAAATGATGGGTTGTAAAATGCTGAGCCAGCATTTTTTTCCTCAGCTAGTGAAAAATTGAAATCAAGTTTTGTAAACTATCATAATTACAATAATAATGTGAATGGCATAAATTTTGAATTAGCTGACGTGGAAAATGTTGTATACCTTACATTAGCCCTTAAATTAGTGTGAAAGTCTAAAAGTAGTTAAATCTAAACAAAAATACAAAAAATAGAAAAGCAGTAGGACCATATTGATACCTACCTACTAAAGTTTGGAAATGTATAGAAGATCATGGGCTTAGGTTGTCTGCTATGGTCTCTGGATGATAGAAGCAAAATGCAATTATACAAGAAAGATACCTCTTGAGCTGGGTTGTTCCTTTTTTTTTTTAAGGGGGGAGGGGAGAGGGAGGGGGCAGGATTTATTATCATGTTTAGCTTCCAGGATTTAAAGGAGTTCATTCCTAACACAATTAGAGACATAAGGGAGTGATTGCATTGGTTCAAAGTTCTTTTTCTTCCCATTTTATTAATTGTAATTTGCTATGGACACTGTGTTATCCTCCTAAAATCGTTTTCCATCCCATTCTTTCTGGAAGCATATGGGATTTCCAGCAAGCCCAACACTCACCATAGGACATCCTTTAAGGAAGATTTTAGCTGTACGTGCTGGCCACACCAATACTATTACAAAATATTAAGTTTTACCTTTATTGGAGCGTACAATTGTTCCACAGTGCAATAGAATGATTAGTTTCAATAAGCAACTAGCAACCTACAGGTCCTAACTTGTCCATTGAGAAACCTAAAAAGTTCTAGAAAGAAAGGTAGCATAGCAGTAGCTGTCACTATATTAATAGCAAATTCCTGTATTTAGAATGCAAAGTGTCAATAAACCCACCAAACTAGCTTACCACAACTAGTGAGACTTAACATGGGCAATAAGTCCTAATTTAAGAAGAGACATCAAGCTTCAATAAGGCCCAAGGTAAAGGTCGCCAGGTGCTGGATATTGTGAACTAGCTACTCGCTTTATACAGTGCTTGATGCACGGAAAAGGAAGTAAGGGGGAGGAAGGAAGAATAGAAAGGAAAAAGGACAGAAACAGAAAAGAAAACAAAGATAAGGGAGAAATAGATATCACAAGAGAAAATAAAAGACAGTCATAATTTTTTAATATTAATTCAACTCATCAAGCAATGTTAAAATAATAAAGTTAAGACTCTTATATAGAGGTATCGTACTCCTAAATTAATTAATNAATCAATAATAAAAATTAAATAAAATAAAATATCTCTAATTTTAGAATGTCCATGTCAGTGCTAAGGCTCCAAATCTCCAACCACACAGTATGCCCCATTTACACAAAATATCTATATTATAGCAAGAAAATAACACAACCGACATAAATGTGCCATGGAAAATATCTCTCTCCTGTATTATAAGCAAGTTCCTCAAATAAAGCAAATGGTTTTGAGCAAACAAATGAACAACAACACGAACCAACAACACGGTTTTTTAGCTCTACTTTTTTTCCTGAAAACTAAGCATCCAACAAAATGAAATATAACCAGATATAACCATGCAAATCCAAAAATATCATATTAGAATGGTCACAAGTACTGCATGGAACAAACCTTTGATTGTGCAGACAGGATATTGCTTTTGATCAGAGCAATGGGATTTGAAGGTATCTAAATGAAGTACAGGCCAATCAAAAAGTTAGAAAATGGCTTCCCTGAACACCTATAAGGAAATGACACTGTAGTGACTAAAAATGAAATGCAAGCCTTATATATCTCACTAATCCTTATGAGGGGATGCAGAATAAATCAGTAAATATACAATAAGTAGGGCATACCAGCAGAGGCAGCCCATCTCTTGCAATATAGCGTTTGTTTTGTGAAATTGGCTGTGACATAGAAAAGGAAGAATTATGGAAAAGGAACTCCAAAAGTAAGCAAAAGCTATGATGGGAAAACAATGAAATCTATACACGTACGCATAATAATACGATGAGCAGCAGTAAATGTGGTGATGGGGCTGCAAGTAAAATCACAGATACACTCTTATGGTGCAAAAAAAAAAGTTATGTAACTGTAATATGGAAGAGGCTTACAAATTGTTGCTTTTCTCGAAGCCCAAGATCATCGAGCAAATTCGTGACCTCCCTGTCACTCTCTGTCTGCACAGAGCACATGTCATAATGTTAACATGAGCCCATTGAAGCTATATCCATAAATCAATAGTCTCATATCAGATAAAGTATGTACCTACCAAAAGCTTACCATCGTATTTGCGCCCTCATCCCAAATCAAACCATCTTGCTCTACTGTTTTTATTTTCCCTCCAGCCCGTCCATCAGCTTCAAACAATGTCACACTTAAACCATGCGATTTCAACTTATATGCAGCAGCAAGCCCGCTTCAATGTTTTAAAACAATCTTCAAGTCAGCTATAGAAAGACAGAAATAGTTGTTTATCCACTCAATCTAAATTGGGCATATTCTCATTCTGGGCACGTGTTCTTTTCTTTGTCTTCTTATTATCTTTTTTTTCTCTTTTTTTTTTTTTTTTTTGGCCATGTTAGTTGGGAATATGAGAATTGAATATGAGGCCATTCGATCCCAAAGCTTTAACCTTAACCAACTCAACAAAGACATGATTCGCTTCAGGGCATGATTTCATATAACAAATTGCTGAGCGATTATTAACACTATGCAGAATCACCTACCCCTAAAACAAATTAAACGGAGAAGTTTCCAATGGCCAATGTAGATTATGGCATACAAACCCACAACATCAGACTATAAAGAGCGATCACCATACCTAACACCAGCACCAATAACAGCTACTCTTTTGGAAGAATCTGAAAACCCATCTGTCACAACTGCTATCAGACTTCGGGACAAATCAAAACATCCATTTATACGCCACAAAACGAAAGCAAAAAAAAAAAAAAAAAACACCGCAAAGTAGCCACATTAGTTAAACCAGTTAAACTCCAGCAGATTATTGAAGTGGTTCATATCATGAGCAAACTCTAAAATAAAAAACCCCAAATTTCAGGTTTTAGAATTCAATTAGCAATGTGTGTGTGTATGTGAGAGAGAGAGAGAGAGAGAGAGGAAGGGAGGGACTTGGCTCATTTTTACGGGCAGCGATCGCCATGGCGGAATTCTTGGGCAGTATCTGAGACTGAATGAATAGCTGACAGTGCGGAAAGGACAAGGATTTCATGTGACAAGCCGAATGCAAGCTGCTTTTGAATTAGGTTCCATAACAATGAAGTTCATGGAATAGAATCTAGAGGCCTTGAGGCCACAAGATAACAACAATGAGAGATTAGTCAAACACAGCTCAGCGCAACTATGCAACTATGGGCGTTTATAAGATCACCAGTTTTTTTTTTCTTTGGGGTGGAGTGGGGGGAGTAATTGAAGATCATCTGACCCAACGACGCATAGAGAGATCCTAGGAAGCCCTTGCCATATGTTTTAAAGGATTATTACCAACAAAATTTAGATTTTAGACTGTGTTATTGAAAATTCAATGCTATTTTCATTTTTGCGGGGAAGAAAAAAACAAATAAAGTGCATTTTACTTATTTAGTTGTCAAATTATATAATGAAATATAAAAAAATATAACATAAATCAAATCTACATCTTACTTCTGAGTCCAATGCTCACTTGAATTAAAAATTTATATTGAAAGGAGACTATAAGAAAAAGGGCTTAATTTGAATTATAAATTTTCAATCATGTGTTCTACAAATAAAAAAATTGAAAGGTTGAAATATATTTTTAAATAAATTTATCTGATGTCTATATCAATATAAAATAAATCTGTTACTCTTCTTTACAAACACATATTAGATAACCAATCGAGGTACTTAATTTCGTAGATGAATCATACTTTAGTTAATTTATTAAAATCTTTTCATATGGACTTCAACTTCTTCATAGAGTAGCTTTTTTCTTTTTTATTAGATGGGCTTTATGCCCTGAAATAATGTTGAGTTTATAAATCATCATTTCCATTGGGATTCCAAGCATATTAGATAGTGCCCTAGTAAAAACATCAAAGTCACTTTTTAAAAAGTTAATTAGGTTTTATATAAGATTTCTGATTTAATGAGGAGCCGATTTGGACTTACTTCTCTAGATCCTTAAGTCTAGTGAAACTTTGATAGGTGCTTTGTTGGGTAAACCTTATTGGAGGAATGACTCATCTCTGAGGTTATAATTTTCAATCAATTGTTAAGTGACTAGACTATTAATTTGTGTAAGATAACAACTTCTCGTGGCTTGGTCTCCTCTCCTTTATTAAGTCCTATGTTTTATTTTAAATTTTATCTTCAATTGTCGGGTGTTAATGATAACTTCAAATGTGATCAAACATAATTTTTAAGGATAACGTTATAAATCGAAGATAGATTTATTAACAAGAAATGTAAGAGAAAAGCAAATCGGGAATACATTTCTAATGTAACTTAAATTTTATTAAGCCTTTCAATTGTACAGACTCATTAGCTACACCATATAAAGATTTGATTGAGACTTCTATTTGCTGACACTTAAACTCTCGTCTCATGAACTTATCGAAACAAATATATTTTTTGAACTTTTCTTATCAATAAAAACTTATTTCAATTGATAATCTAAATTCTATGTAAAATAAGTGCTTATGCAACAAGAGAGTGCATATGTGAGGCGGTTTGTAAATTTCAAGCACAATGGAGGATGAAGACGACGACAGAGACTCGAGGGCAAGAGAGAGAACAGAGGCGC
>JAODPA010153013.1:0-14826 GCA_025585075.1 Nepenthes mirabilis
ACATAGGAGAAATTTAATCGTGTTGGAGTGTTAGGGTCCATCCAACTCCTCTTAGGAGTTAAATCATGTATCCAACGAGGGAGATTTAATTTGAAAATTTGAAAAATATGGTAAGAGATTTTTATTTTTTTACAATACAATATTTGGATATTTTAATATCTAAAAATTTCAGCCGAAAAAAATTAAATTTATATAATTCAGCTGTTTAAATGAGAAATTAGAGGGACTTAACGCTTCTGCGCAATCAGAGCACAGGCGCTGTAGTATGGGCTTTGTACAGTGCATGTACAATATCGTACGACGTTGTTATTAAAATGTAAGAAAAAGTTAGTGGGGGATGTTGAATGAAAATTCAACGGCAGCCGTATAGCGTCATACATGCATGCCATATAGAGCCCACATCGTATGGCCCCTCGTTGCTCTGCGCAATCGAGTTCCCGCTTCCAAAACAAAAGACTAAACGGAAGCATCGGCCAAACGGAACCTGAACCGGGTGAGCTAATGCCAAAAACAATGATTGGGTTATGCAGTAATCTGCCATTACATTCGATTATAGAAAGAAATAAAGAATGGGAAAGAAACCAGAATATTGTTTGGATTTACTCGACCAAGACGAACCTGAAATTCTCTACTCCAATTTCAACTTACTGTGATCAAGAGCCCTGAACCGATTTCTTGCATATCATAAACAAAAACAGGAAGTGAAAAGAATCTAAATAAGTTTCTGTCGGGAATCCCTCCAATGTTTAAATTAACAAAATATTTTAATTAATAGGCGGAATAAATAGAAAATATTAATATAACCGAGAAGAGAATTTACTATGCTTGGTTTGCCAAGCGAGAAAGTTAAGGCTTGTTTAAACCATATGGTCCTATAAAAATAAGAGGGCCTATCCAAGCCTTATATATGTATTAGGTCTGTTCATGTTTTAGATATATATTGACTTAGACTAAGTAGTTTCAATACCATCTGGCTGGAGGATCTAGGAACAGACATTGTATGGGCTACGACAACCAATGGTGGTGCCATCTTGCAACAGCGGGGGTCGGAGGTAGGCTGCCGATGCAATACAACCGGAGCAGGGAGATGGTAGCAGCCGAGGCAGCACAGACTTGGCCAAATTTCAGGCTAGAGGAGTGTCATCTACTGACGGTGGTGGTGGGAGTGAGTTCAGCGGTAGCAACAGACCTAAGCCCAGTGACGAAGTGACAGCTAGTGCCAACAGTTGCCCTCTAGCAGTGACGGCAGCCAGCAGCAGCTTTGGAACTAGGTAGCGGTGGCCGGCACAGTTAGAGATCCATCTAGCCTCTCTCTATTTTTCTTCCCATCTCTTCCCCTCTTCTTTGTTTTTGGCCTCTTTGATTTTGCCCTTTTCTTCCATGAGACTTTCTTCTCTTTTATAGGCCAAATTTAGCTAAAAAAGTTCTATGATTTAGACAAAAGATAGGGTGATTTTCATTTTGGCACCACACTGGTAGATGTCACATTGTTCCTTTCGGCAGGCGACACCACATATCACACCACAACTTAGGATTTCCCTGGGCCAATGCACCTTTGGCTACAAGTTTTGTTGATGCAACCCCTAACTTAGATTATTTTTCTAAAACGGCGTAACTTTTAGTCAACGGATATATTTTAGTCAATACTGACACTATAATCAATTGGTATGTTAAGATGTAATTAATCTTTAGCAGTCTGGGCCAATTAAATTACATACTAGGCCAGACACATCATTTTGGATTAGACCACCAGCACGAGTTCATTTTTCTTCCATCTAGGTTTATTTTTTTTTTCATCTGAGTATTTCATTTTTTCCATCCGAATTGGTTATTGTGGGTCCCCTTTATTAGGATCCAACAAATACCATTCTTTTATTTGATTTTTATCTTAATTGTTAGGATTCAACTCCGACGTAGTAGAATAAATCCGAACCCCCTGTCAAACATCAACGACCATACTTGTCAGTACAATAAGTACAATAATGTATAATGTTTTTAATATGAAAAATTCTTTTTAACTATGAAAAAAATCATGTGTCAAATTCTGAATAAATTCACTATAATAATAGTGCCGATTATAAATAATCTCATTTAAAATTTTATCACTATAATCTCGAGTAAATAATGATTGATTATAAACTCCTCAATTCACCTAACAACTCATAAGATAAAATACAACGATAAATAATAGCAACCAAATGAATTACGTCCTAAAAATCTATTTTAGAATAATATATCTGACTTTGACAAATAATAGAATTCAAATCGAGCCTTAATTGGATGTCGAATCTCTTCATCTTCTCTCTTTTTCTCTTCTCTCTCTCTCTGTGCGGCGCTCATTATGTTAGAAATGGTTTTGAATTCCTCAAAATCGCGCCAGGTGCGAATTTATATCACAAGCGATGCTCAAGCAGCCCTATTCTAAAATCGACGTCCATGCATACAATAGGCACCTATCGCGCGCCACTCTGCTGACCTTCGACCAATATTCGGCTGACCCTCGCACGAACATCGCACGACTTTTCGACCGACCTTCGGTCAACCATTGTACAGACATTGCGAATCTTTTTGGTGATTGTCCATTTGTTGTTTTACTCATAAGGGAGTGGCCAAAACCTAACATTAATATGAATTCTTTGGTGTCAGAAGATGGAAATGATATTTTCTTTTCTGTCGTTATCGCTTGACTCTCAAGTTTTGACGATAGTGTTATGAATTTATTGATGCAAATGTAATATGTAATTGCAAAAGTTGTGGAGACAGTTGCTGCAGCCTTTTGTTATGGTAGAAAAATTAGAAATTGTAGAAACTGAAAGCAACAGATCGTGAAATTATCAAGTTGCTATTGCAGATGTTCTCTTAAAAGCTTCAATCAATCCAAAGAAAGGTTTTGCATTGTTGGAAGTTTTGGCTCTGGTTATCGAGATTGAACAATTTTAATGATTTACTGTGGAAGATTCCCGCAAGCAGAAGTGTCTTGAATATGAACAGAAGAAGAACGACAACCCCCTTTTCCCATTCTAATGCTGTGGGCAAAAATCTTCTTTCTGCCTTCTTGTTTCAGCTGAAAGGCCATAAGGGGAAACCTCTGCTTCACATCCGATAACAACAATTGGATGCAATCTGAAGGTTAAATCTGGGTTTAGCTTGACTTGTTCATCATTTACCTTATTAATTATTTCGCCTAGAACCTCTAAATTACATTCCATATATTATATATCAAAGGATAACATAGTATACAAAATTTTTACTATTATATATAGTCTTACCTTATATTATATATGATATTATGTTCACAACTCGACCCCACAATCACAACGTGACACAGCAGCAGTTATGTCATTGTGAAACGGCTCTCCTTTATATTATGCATTAGTGCTAACTTCCTTTTTTGTTCTACTCCCATCTATCAATATAATGTCATATGCAAAAAATATGAACCAAGAAATTTTACTGTAAACATGGGTAATAAGTTATTTTATAATTAGAGCAAATAGGTAAGGACTGGGATGTTCATATAACTTAGTTGTTAAGTCTCACCAAAGTTGTATGAAATAGAATAGGGTTACAAGTCATACTTTCAAATATAGAACGCCTTTCCCATTGCCATACAATGATGTTGCAGGGCTTCTATCACTGCACATAACGGTGCCGTCGGTGACAAAACAAAGAGTGGTAATAGAAGTACTATTTTAAAATCCAAAAGCTTCAGCTCGATTAAGACTTTTGTTAGGAATATATTATATTGATATATTTTATAATTAGGAAAACAAATTGCCTGAAAAATGCTCAAATATTAATGAATATTAGTGCATTGTATTCATCTGAATGTCAGCATCTAGTTTCCATGCCTAATTAATGTATCTCTAACACATGAGCACATTCTGCCACTTGATATATGTCTCTTTAGCGCATAATTGTATCATATCTAGAAGTAGCATTTGATATACACATGTTTAACGTATGAATGTATTCTATATAGAGCGTTCGCACCCAATGCACTTCAATGTAGTACATAAGCATAGTATATTTAGAATGCCAGTATCTAATATGCACCTGTATTACGTATGGGTGCAGCTGGTTTAGAATGCCTATGTCTAATAGGCTCTTACGTGGCATATAAGTGTCATTGTTTTAGAATATCCAAGTTTGATGTATGCGCATGCATTGTTTGGGCATTGCCTTATGCACGGCTTCATGCTCAGTGTGCGCCTGTGTAACGATTAAACATTGAGGTGCTACCTTTTTTTCATACATGAAATTATTGATTTAATTTCAACCCTCTCTCTATATATGGTTCTTCTCTGCATAGCAGTGAGGCAGAAAAGCAGCGGCATACCATTGGGTTCTCATTGTTTAAAGTTAAAAAGAGATTCATTATTAGGAAAAATCAAACTACTTTCTCGTGATAAAATTATCAGGGTTATTTTACCCTACGTTTTCCTTTATTACTTATACACTCAGCCTATAAACATTCGCTGTGCGTTGGTGACAAAGACATTGAATTATAGTAGTGTATGAAAATTCACTAGCAATTGAAGTAAGCTCAATAAAAAAAATAGCAAGTTGTCTAATTTCGCTATTATGAGCAAATCCGAGAAGTTTCTTAGTAAGAGTTATAAATTAGGAGTAAGTTGACTAAGATTTAGTCTATCTATATTATCCGAACTATAAGTTTACTTTCATATTGCATTAATTCTATTGGTTAGAGAAGTTGAGATAGTTTCACTCGAAAACTGATTGGTTTCTGAGATTTTTTTCTTTACTAAAATTTGTACTTCATATTTCTCCATTATCTTAGATTTAATTTTGTGATATTTATCCTTGCAAATTGATTTTTGTTTATTTTTAGAAGTAAATATATTTTACATCTTTTGTATATTCATATATTTTTTACTTCTGATAGTTATAAAGAGTCTAAATGAATCGTCATTAGAAATCCTCTAATCTTTCAACTTTAGTTAACTACTCAAATTTTTTTGCTTTTACCATAATGATATCAAGAATGTCACATCGTATTGAATTCCAATGATATCAGACCCATAGAACAAACATCTTTGAACTTGCATGAGGATAGTAACAGAACTACGTGTTGAACTTGCATAAGGATATCTAGTGTGACAACACATGAACTACTAATTGAAGAGTAACAGAAGGATAGACTCATTTACATAAGTGGGTGTTCAACTTGACGTCATCCAATCAAAAGTACCTTATCATTCAAACATGGATATTTGATTGACTATATACAGAACTTAATTTTCTCTTTATCTGTCTAGCTGCTAAGGATGTTGAGAAGGCTTGCTCTGGACTTGACCATACGCCTAAACAAGCATTCTAGTAGTTCATCGAGATCTTGAATATCAGACTCTAATTTCATCATTTGACTCCGCCAAGTCTCTGCCTGTGCAACGTTGATGCCACTTCTTTTCATGTTGCTAGCTAGTGAGTGCATAGCATCATCAACATCTTTGAATTCAACTGTATCTGCTGCTCTGTTATTGTTAAATGCTAAATTTTGATGCGCTACTTTGGAAACCAGAAACCAACTGCCTTTACTTGATTGTGACTTTTGCCCAACCATGTAGGATAACAACGACTCCAGCACATCAGCTGTGATTGCTTCTGTATCTCTCAACACACCAACCATAGGAATGTTTTCATCAATTCTCTCATCCCGAGAGATGCATGTGATGCTCTTAATATCTTTCAAGCACTTCTTGATTGTCTTCTTCATTTTCTTTCTCGTGCTGATGCAGTCAACAACTTCATTAGCTATGGATGATTCCCTACTGCATCTTCTGCGAAGTACTGCCTGGATCCCTTGCACTCGTTCCTTCATCTGCTGCAAAGCATCCCTTGCAGTGTCACATGCATCCAAGAGCCTTAAAGATGCATCCAATAGACCATCAACCCATTTTGGGCAACAACCTTGGGATAAGGCTTGTTGATTGGAATTCAACAGTAGCAACTCGTCAATGCAATCGTATATACCCTTAAGGCAGTTGAGCTTGTGGTTTATCAACGAGGATGAGGTCAACGTGGCATCAGAAGATGACAGTCTGCACAGGTGCTCATCAAATTGATAAATGAGGGGGTGATATCGTGATGGCCAACTGATGGAGCGAGCATGGTAGCGAGTTCTTTTGTTAGCAGAGGAAGCCATTTTTGTTTCTATGCCAAGTGACATAACCAATTTGGTTTAGCTGGGTCCACCTTCTTCCTTTGCTCATTATAAATACACTAGAAGCTAGGAGGAGACTGGAGGAATCTCTTAGTTTGGATCTGAACACAGCCTCCGGCAATGTTTCTGGCGTGTTCCTTACCACACAACACCCCAGCTAATCAAACTTACTTCAAATCTGTAATTTTTTACCGAAAAATGCAGTGGGCCAATCTTCATACAATAAGCTGCATCGAATTCTGCATCTTGATCATATGAATTCAGGATTTGCTAGTTGGTCCTGCAGTCTCTGGTCAACCACCCCAAGAGTACGCAATTAAATGATACTATATGCAGTTCATATGATATTAAATGCTGTTTATATGTTAATTATATGCAGTTCATATCAGATGCACGGGTGGCATTAGAATCTGGTGAATTACTATTTGTTGTTTGCAGGTGCCAGAGGAGAATAGCATTATGGACTTGTCATTGAAAATTGGATAAGTTAAAGATGCCTGCAAGATCCTACAAACCAGGCTTGGTATCTGCATAGAGGGGACCAGTGTTGCAGCGCAAACTCATGCATCCCTAATTCATTTATCATCACAATTATTTAAACATGTCCACAGAGCCTTGCCTTTCAGACAATTGGAATCTTGCCAGCACAGAATCGAGTAAGAATAGATGGCTACCCGTGGCCTTGATGGGTCATTTTCTTCACCCAACTGAGCTTTTGTTTTGTTCTACGTATAAGTACTCGCTATCCCATTGCATGGCAGCAAAGCTAAATCAGCTACACGATCACACTTCGACGGGGACCCCACAACTAGAAGAAGTAATCAGATTATAGTGGGGTGAGTCAGAAAGACAGGCCGAACTCAAGGAGGCCGAGCTAGCTCAAATCTGGACTGGACATCTAGAGTCCAAAGTTCCAGAGATCAAAATGACTGAGGACGAACCCCTAGAGGTCAAACTGGATGAGGCCGAACCTCAGGTGCCCAAGCTATGTGAAGCTTGAGACTCTTTGAAATGTTATGTAATCGGCTAATCTAGATTTTCTTTCTGAATCTATTTGAACTGATTTAGGATCAATTCTGCTGCTGCGGCACTATATAGGCTTGCAATATCATATCATCTTTGGTTGTTTAGCCATTTTCATTTAATTAAGAGAAAGTTTGGCATTGTTTGTGATATGTCTACCTCTGCCTCTACCCACCACTCCTAATCATAATCTTCGAAGATCAAATTTACGAGCAGCACGAGATGCAAGAGCAAACCCACCCTCCACACAAAAATGAAACAAAGTAATTCAACAGAAGGGATTTTTCCCCCCCTAGGAATTTAACATACAAATTGGTTATTTTTCATAAAAATTAATTAATCTCAAATAAATAAGTAGATCACATCCTCAAATAACTGAACCTACTAAGGTCAATAAAAATTTTAATAAAATCAATAAAAAATTACAATTAAATATATATATACATAGAAAATACAAGCCCGTTTCTTTATTTAGTTTAGACTCGATTCAAATGCCTTTACCCTATATGCTATGTTTAGCATGTTTTCTTTTTCAACCGAAAAGAAAGGGTTTTTTTTTCCTCCATTAAGTAATAGTGAATAGCTATAGGCCAGTCCTATTTTCCCATGGTGCTGTATCTTGCTATGTTTCTACTTTCATTCTGCCAATGCCATGTTTGCAGGACTTACCTTCATAAATTAATATGCTCCTCTCGACAATTCTGCTGCAAATCCCAATCGATTTAGCGATCCAGGGAATAATGAGCATCTTATTAACAAATTTTGATAGAATTGACAGCTGATCCAACATAATTCGACCAGCCAACTTCAAAAGACAAAAATCATCAGTGTTTTTACCCTTTCACCTCCTTTCATTTCTTTCCCCACCGAAGAACAAACATCCCCATCCAATGATGCAGTTGAAATTGTTTATGATACAATTTGACCCATAAAACCTTAAATTTTCACAGCAGAATTCACAGAGAAGTCCAGCTGACATCAAGAACAATGAGACGATCAGAGGCCGCTATCCTTGAAGTCAGTGAGGTTTGATCATCATGATATCATGAAATCACCCTTTCCCGCCCTTTTGCCTCTTTTCTTCAAGCACAACTGCCTCATTAAGCATGTCAATTGCATCCTTCTGCATGTCGAGCTTAGCAAGGGCAACTGACTGCATATAGAAGGCCATGGGCCAGTCTGGATATACACACTGCGCCTGCATTGCATCTCGTAGGGCAGCATCTGGCTGATCGCACATGAGATAGCATAAACTTCGCCTTGCGTATACAGTTGGAGATTCCATGGTACCAACATCTATGAACTGGACAATTGAAGAGAGCACGCCCAAGAGGAAAACCATTAAGAACCCCCCATTTCACAATGATCGATTCTCAGCCTGATGAATTTTCAAATATCACAGTTGAGTAAGAAGTACCTGAGAATAACAGTCGATGGCAGTCTTGAAATCTTTGTCTCGGAATGCATAGTCTCCACGCTTCCTCGCCTCAAGCATATCTCTCATCTGTTGGGTCCATTCTTGGAAAGATAACTGAACCAGTGGAAATGTAAGCTTTTAAGCTCGGATCTCTTATTTAGACAGAAGAAAACTTGTTTTCTGAAAGTCGGTGTACCTCATTTGTTCCTTCGTCATCTCTGTAATGGGTCATAACCAATATTTGGTGGATGGCTGTGAGGTCCATACGAGAGCACGCTTCTCCCATGGCAGAGAGAGGGCGCTGCGGGGTTGAAGGGGATTCCTCCTGTTTTGAAATCCCAAGCATCACATGAGATGGAACCTGGAAACCATGAATCATCAGTCAGATTCAAATTATTGTCCCACACCCAGCCCTTAAACAATTGTGATCAATATGAATCTTATGAACTTCGAAGGATTAGTTATATTTTGATCAGGTTTCCCTCAAAATCTCCTTGTTCTCTCAATTTCTTGGGATGCAGATAAGAGCCTTAATAGGGTATAGAAGTCAATTTGTAGAGCCAAGGAACTTGATCGGCACAGCACAAGAAAGTGAAACTGCTCCAATCCAATGTGAAATAACCACTTGAGATAGAACTTCAATTATGCAATCTTTGTTTTATCAGTATGACGTAAAATGAGGATGAGTCGTGGGAGTAAGGTTGCATTACTGCATCCAGAGTTAAAAGGTCACACGTTTTTCTAGTAAAAAACATAAGCAGTCTTCAAAATTAGAAGTATGATAGCATGGATACAAAAAAGGATCTTATCATTATATTCATCTATGGCAGGCTAACATGAGCAGGTTTCTGACACAAAAAAAAGGTAAAAAATATTTCATTATTCAAGATCATCTAGCTCTTATGACAAATTTTGATTGGATGGCAGATATGACATTAAGGGCACAGACTTAACCCCCCCCCCCCCCCAAAAAAAAAAGACAAAAAAGGAAAAGAAAGCCCATAAATGGGAACAAATCCAGTGCAAATATTTATGGCATTTGTCCTTTTTATATGAACTTTTGTACTAAGAAAGAAAAGTATCTCCAATTATTTTCCTTATTCAAGATATTCAAGCTGCATCCAAATTTATTAAAAAAAAAAAAAGAACAAGCAGATTCACTATTATCCTAAAACTATGTTTTAGTGATTTAAAACTCGCTAAATCTTGAGCAATTTCAGCCTGAGCATAGAAAAAAATAGCACTAACAAATTCTAGCATTAAACCACCATTCCCAGAATTCAATGCACAGTACTGTTTTAGTGAAGGGGAAAGGCATATGCCAGTCATAAACATAGGGAAGGGTCACATACATCTGGCTTTATATTCAGCGGCGAAAGTGTTGAAACAAGGTCCTTAGTGTTTGGCCGCTCCCTTGGCTCATATTGCAAGCACCGAGAGGCAAGATTAACAACAACTGTAGCTTCTTCTGTGGAGAATTTTCCCTCCAAATGGGAATCCATTAAGAGGATATTGTTTTTGCCACGTATCATGTCAAGAGCCTGTATAGAGCATACAACTATTTAGAAACAGTGTTGTTGTGGACAGAATCAGACCAAACTAGATTAGTACAATACTATAGACGTCACCGTCAAAACATTAGAAGCTAACGATCAGTGTTTGAGACCTAAGTTAAATAGATAATACATAAAAGTACGTTGATGTCACTGCCCAAAAAGAGGGTAAGGCAGTCAACTACTAGCACATACTATCATGGCTGCATGAAAAGTTTGTTTTGGCGCTCAAATAGAGTTGTTGCAAAGTTTTCTCCCCACTCATTATAAAAAATACAACTGCTAATACAAGTTTACTATGACATTATAAAAAATATGATGATACATTTATTAGGTGATCCTTTTTCCTCTAGTGTTTTTCTCTGTTGAGTGGTAATGTGACCACCTAATAGGAGCAACTCTCAGTAAAGTTATGATATGAGTAGTGTTGCTCTTAGTTCTATTACATCTCCGAAGATATAGCACTTGAAAGCCTGAAGCACTTCAAGTGGGCATTCAAGTAGATCAACTTCCCTTTTCCCACTGACCAGAAGATCAGTTCAGTTTATAAAGAGCAAAGAGGGATTCCTACTGGTGTCAAGAGCTATTTCCCTTTCAATGGGCTTCATGAGGACTAAGGGCCTTAGGAGCCCTTGTTGATGGCTAGTTAGCATAGTTTTAGATCGCAGTATCAAGAGTGTGTCGTCAGCAAATACAAGAGTCATCACAGACGTCTCGTTTCTTGTCGTGGCATATGTTGTGGCCTGTATTTAAATCTATGGCTAGTATCCTGCTATAGGCATTAAGTAGGGACAACAAATAGTTGTCAAAATAGGGGGATCAATATGCATAGACGGTCTGCCTAGCAAATATTATACACTAAAAGCCTTAGTAATATATCATTTGTTAAGAAAACAAACTTAATGAACTTACATGACTGGGAGGGATGTGTTTTCCACTCAACAGATCCAAAAGAATGGTGCCAAAGCTGTAAATAACACTTTCAGGAGTGACCCTTCCTGCAACACATAGTTTAAGGACGTTGGAGATGCAGCACTGCACAGCCAAGTAAGAGAGAATGCACAGGAAATGCAAGAAATATGAGGAAACTATAATGATGTGAGTGCGATGATCAAAAGCTTTTTTCTGCTTCTTTGTATTTTCCTTGTTACGTAAATGGCAGCATGATATTTTCGAAGGGGATCATCTCCAGCAAGTCACCAGTGCAGTCTAACCATTGATGACATTATAGTTGTGAGCCCATTCTGAATAAAAAATTTCTCGGGAAGCCAAAGAAGGTGGTTTTATGCTCAAAAGGAAGTATTACGGCTCATCAATGGTGGGGAATTGAGGAAAATTGAGTTTAAAGGATAGGACATAAGATTTTCAACTTGTCTGCCAACTTAAATTGATAGAATTACTTACTCTGATTCCGTTCGCACACTAGAGACATGAATTCACACTCTGAGCTAGTTTTTGGCAAGGAAGATCACACTTCTGAACAAGCTCTTGTTTGCAGGTGCAAACACCCCCCCCCCCCAACCCACAAACACACACACTTGTAGTGACATTGGAAACTCACAAGCACAATTGCACAACAGAATTCGCATTCGAATTGACAGGCATGTGCACATACAGACACGGAGATACCGTAGTTGCATTGGAAAATGAAACCTAAATTTCCTTCTATTGCGACAAAATCACAGTGTCTTCACATCAGCAATATATCGCGATATACTGATCAATATTTCCCCAAATTCATTTTTTTCTTCTTTGTAAAAAATTTTTCACCTAATACATTCGGTAAGGTCGATACTAATATAACCACGACTGACACCAATACCCATATATTCATTTATGTTCACGGCATATAAAACCTGTCAGCTCAAAATATTCAACTATTTTTCACCTGCTATTTCATTTCAGCCTAAAATTATTTGTAATCCTATGCCGGTAAGCACTCGAACATGAACCTCATACTGATCTTTGCTGACTTCTCTTACTATGTTTCTCGAGGAAAACAAAACTCGGACAGCCACACTACAAAATTAGATGCTAGCATATATGAACCAACCAACAAAAATTCCAGTTTGTGGTGCAAACTTGTAAAC
This sequence comes from Nepenthes mirabilis, assembly GCA_025585075.1. Taxonomy (NCBI): domain Eukaryota; kingdom Viridiplantae; phylum Streptophyta; class Magnoliopsida; order Caryophyllales; family Nepenthaceae; genus Nepenthes; species Nepenthes mirabilis. The sequence continues at coordinate 12,268 of JAODPA010153013.1, forward strand.
TATAACTTATGTTTGTCAAAGGCACCAGCATGAGATCCCTTGATGGAATATTCTATCTAAACTATACAGGCTACACAAACTCTAATTTTCCAATCCAATGAGAAGGAATTCACATGCAAGATACACTGCAAATTAAATTGGAGCAATCCAAACAAGTTTAAGCAAACTAGAACAAAACAAGCTGATAAATAGCATGAAACACAAGAAAAATAATAAAACATCACATAAATAAATAGCTATTTACTTAGGCTGGAAAAGAAAGTACCATTTCTAAGATACTCTGGAGGTGTGTAGGCAAGATTCGTGCTGTAACTTTTTCCATCCCTGCTATTTTTCATCAGTCCAAAACAGGATAACCTCGGATCACCATTCTACAGGGTCCATTTGTAAAAACAGAAATGTTATGAGAGTTACTGAAGCTTCTTATGTAGCATTGAAATCGGAAACGAAGTAACAGAAGATGAATTATCCCACCTCATCAAAGACAACCCTATAAGCATTCAAATCGTGGTACAATGGACGACCTTCAGAGCTACAATAATCCAGGGCTTCTGCTATATAAAGTGGTACTCTCAGTCGCATGGCCCATTCGATGGTCTGATTCTCCCCTGGTGATTGAAAGAAAAAACTGAACAGAGTTGGAACGATTTGAAGTTCAGTTCATAAGAATTTAGCAGAATTCTCAAACACCGCAACATATCTAAATCCTAGGGTTAGAAATCTGAGACAAAAATATTCTACATCAAAATAATTATTATGCAGTGACATAGCATTCAACACATAAAGTGACTTTAAAACAATACCAATAAAGCATCGCCGCCTCAAGTTCTACAACACCCTTCGAGAATTTGAGGCACTTTTATATCATTTTTTATCCAACAACTTTTCATTTTGCCAATTGACAAAATTGAAGCACCATCCTAAAAATTTAGTCTTCCACTAAAGACAACAGTTACCACACATCCATTTTCTCAATAACCTTCATCATACACCTGAATCGTGTCCAGGATCCACTTTAAGTAGGAGCACTCAAACTAGTATTACACAGCAAAATATCATAGCAATTACAGATAATATGTGAGATACATGAGGTTTCATTCACAAACTAGCATCATCATATGCTAGCTAAGCCATGTGTCTGCTGATAGGAAAAGTAATAATTAGAAGCCAAAGACTGCAACTGGTATTGGAAGTGCTAGTTTTGACACAGCACCTATTGAAAATGCAATGCAATAATGCAGTCAAAACCAACAACAAAGAAAACTTGTTCAGTCCACCACAATAATGGAGTCACCTCATAAATACATGCCCATAATTTTTTGTTGTAGAATGCCAAAAAAGTGTCAACCGAGTTGGAAACAAAAATCACAATATCAATAAAAGAATTGAATGCATCAACTGTGGCCACGTTAGAGGGCATCCCCTCACCGTAGCAGTCAATAGGGACCACAGCAATAGTCTGCCTCAAAATAGCAGAAAACCATACCGACAGAAACTTATTAACCTATTAATGATCAAAAGAAACTTGCTTATCCACATTAAAATCAACCCAACAATTGTTCCGTTCTTAGGACATTATTGTTTCTTTTGTAGCCATTTTTCTCAGATGAAACTTAACAATCTGACAAAGACCCAGAAATGGATGTTCAATCAACCAATTAAAACAGGAAGAGTAGACCCAAGCGGGTTCAAGACAAACTAAAAAGCAAATTTGAAGAAAGAGAAAGCATACAGTGGAATAAATGCTTGGCAAGCGTATCATTAGGCATGTATTCAGCAACGAGGAGCCTCTCATCTCCATCACAGGAATACCCAATCAAATTTGCAAGCCTTTGATGCCTCAGTTTTCCTACTACCCAAGCCTCATCCTGTAATACCATTACAACAGAAAACAGAAAAACAACATATCTTAATGCTTGAAAGAACAGGTGAAAGAGAGAGTTTTTTTGGGGGGGGAGAAGACGGAAGATAGTAAGAAGTAAAAATGGTACAGCAAACTGTTTGGGATCAGGCCAAGCTAATCTGGTGAACTTCTTGACGGCGATCCAGCGTTGATTTTTGAGGCGGCCCTTGTAGACAACGTTGGGGGCTTTCTCACCGCCCTCAGACACAATAAACTCGGAGCTGAAGTTGTTGGTTGCAGCTTTGAGGTCAGCAAACGAGAATTCGGAGAAGGTGGGCACACCTTCCCCGGTTGCGGCTGCCGCAGGGTCAGTCCCAATAGACGACGGAGTGGGGTGGTTCAAGGCGGAGGTTGAGCTGCTCTGCGGGTGCTGATGCTGTTTTTCACTGTGGGTTTCTGATAGAAGAGAGGATTGGCAACAGCCCATGACGCAGCTTGCTTTCTTTTCTGCGTCAGAGCAGAAGCATTGGTAGTGGCAGCTTAATCAATGAGAGAGAGAGAGAGAGAGAGAGAGTGGAGAAGGGGGGGAAGGGTTAATTACTTATAACGTTAACCTGTTCGACAAAATTACTTATCCAATTCTACTTGTGATGAGATCAATTTATAAATATAGAAGTCAAAAAAATTTTGATTATTATAGACTGGTATATATCACA